>JAHHFK020004939.1:0-121563 GCA_024533555.2 Aedes koreicus | reverse complement strand
GACTGTCAACCAAGAAATTTACGTGAAAGAGTGTTTGAATAAACGTCTGCTGCCTTTCCTGAAGAAACACGGTTGTTCCGTACTGTTTTGGCCGGATTTGGCATCTTGCCATTACGGTAAAAAGGCCATGGAGTGGTACGCCGCTAACAACGTGCAGGTGGTTCCCAAGGAGAACCATCCCAACACGCCAGAGCTCCGCCCAATTGGGAAATACTGGGCTATTGTCAAGCGGAACCTAAAGAAGACCAAAAAAACTGCTAAGGACGAGCAGCAGTTCAAGGCAAACTGGCTTTCTGCGGCGAAGAAGGTGGACAAGATGGCTGTACAAAATCTGATGGCAGGGGTCAAGCGTAAGGCCCGGCAATTCGGATTTGGAAAAGCGGAAGCCTAACTGAATATTTTTTCTGAATTTTATACTAATTGAACTTGAAAAAGAAATTTAATTTGATTTTTTAAATAAACGATTTCACCGATTTACACGCGTTTTCCCTTGACCAAATTTTGACCGTATCACCCTTTATTTGATACACATTCAGAGGTTTAATTTTGGGCTGAAAGTAGACAACCCATGGACCAGTCGAGTCAAGTGGATAGGTTCGCGGTCGGAAATTCTTTTGTGCCTTCCCGCCATCAGGTGGCAAAGGGTGTTCTTCAGACAAATTCTGGAAATAAAGTTGATTTCATTTATTTGTTTGTTTAAACTAAGAGAGCTTGACTAGAATTAAATAATAGTGGTTTTTAATTTTTTATATTTCATGCTACACTGATATAAAAAAATAAAGTGCCTACCTCATCATTTTTGAATTTCTCTCATTTATTTGGTTCAAATTGAAGTAAACACGCTGTAGTCTTTTTTGTATTCTTTTCAAGTTTCTCTAATGGAATAATAATAATAAAAAAAAGTTCGGATACTAAAAAATCAATTTGTATTGAAAAAAAATCGGTGACAAAGAAGTACCCACTTCAAAAATCGATATGTTTTCGATAAGTTTCCGTCGAAAGGCCACTCGATTGTTTATGTTTTGATATTTTGAGGTGTTTTGAAGCAAACGGCTTGACCCGGTACATTTGTACACGTGATCGCGTTTGATTCAGATGAAAAAATGGAGAACGTAACGATTTCGAAAGCAAGTCCCCTGTGTATCCGAAAATTGGACGTTCGAGATGTGCAAAATGGTGAATCGCACCGGCCTGTCGCTAGAAAGTACAGTATTAGCAAGGCAGCGGTTGGAAAAATTCCCATTGAAACAAAACACGTTCGGATCAGTGGTGGATCGCCCAGGCAGAGGCAGGAAGTGCAAAACGGAAACACGAACGGACACCAAGATCATGCGTGAAGTCAAGAAAAACCCAAAAGTAACTGTCCGTGAGATCCAGGAAACTCTTCAGCTATCAGTTTCTGGTCGAACTGTTCATCGCCGTCTTGTAGCACAGGGGCTGATTACATCAAAGTTGCCCGGAGGCGCCCATTTATCAGCAAGGCAAACAAAACCAAACGGCTCAGGTTTGTTATTGAGCATGCTGATAAGCCCGTAGAGTTCTGGATAAAGGTTCTCTGGACGGTCGAATCAAAATTTTAATTAATAGCGACGGGTTCGTGTGCGGTGCAGATCGGGTTAGGAGCTTCAGGAGCGCCACATCCAAGGCACGGTGAAGCATGGTGGAGGAAATGTGATGGTCCGTGGGTGTTTTTCGTGGAGTGGAGTGGGTAGCCGCGTGATAATCGATGGGATAATGACGGCAGATTCCTACATCAACATCCTGCGAGAAAATCTGGAGGTTTCGCTGATCCAGACGGGAAGAGAAGTTCGTATTTCAGCAGGACAACAACCCGAAGCATGCTGTCAAGAAGACCAAGTCTTCCGATCTTGGATCAAACCGCTGGAATGGCTTCCACAAAGCCCGAACCTCAACCCCATCGAGAATTTGGGGGCGATTATAGATGCCAGGGTTGACAAAACTGGTGTTACCAATACATTCAACTATTTTGAAGCCCTGAAGTGGAAACTGGGAAGAACTTGATCCACAGTACATAAGTAACCTGGTGGAGAGCATGCCGAAGCGCCTGCAGCTGGTCCTGAAGGCTAAAGAGGGCCCATAAATTATTTAAATGCTTTTTTTTATTTCTATTTATCTTCCCGAGAGTCAAAATGAAGTGGGTATTTATGTTTGTCACTGTTTTTTTTTTCAACACGAATTGATTTTTGCTTCTTCAAGTCAAACACTTTGTTTTATTATCGTTCCCATAAGTGAAAATTGAAAAGTATATAAAAAATAAGATATCGAAAAAGACTACAGTGTGTTAACTTTAATTTGAACCAAATAAATGAGAGAAATTCAAAACATTATGACGTGGGCACTTTATTTTGCCTATCAGTGTAAATATTTCACGAGACAAAAAAGTGCTGCCAGTTTGTTTTCGTTACAGTCCTTAAGGCCAGGTTCTCATTCGAATGAGGTAAAAATTTGGCAAAGCTTGAAATATTTTTTGAGGCAAAGGAAAGACATGCCAAAAATCTGTTTGGGTATTTCGATTGGATATAGGTTTGATTTTATTTCATAATTTATTTTACCAAAAAAAAAAAAACAAAATGGCGCCCGCAATGTCACTTGGAGCTGGATGGTGCATTGTAGCTGCTCACACGTTTGCTGGAATCAAAAATCGTTTTCATAACTCGATTCTGCATTAAATTTGGAGGAGTCTGACGTTGCCGAAATTTGAATTGCTTTAAATTGAAAATTTGATGCTAAGTATAAGTTTGGGTATCGTTTTTTTCGTGTTATTTTCAATATTTAAGACTGTATAAAAAAAATTATTATCGAAAAATTACATATATAAGATCGACAAGCTCCAATAAAAAGTGTTTACTTTTCCGGGTCAAAAGTAGAAGTTAATTGGTCGAGCCGTTTTTTTTTGTAATCGTGCTCATAGTTTTGACAAACATTGTTTCGAGAAAAACGCGTTTAATGTTTGAGAGCGTCGCGCGACGGCCGTGACACTGCTTCGAATCATGCGCTGTAGAATATTTTGTACCTCCCGGATCGAAAAACTTTTTTGCCCCAACAATTCAACCACATATAGGGCAACTGGCCCCATATTAATCTCATTATTCCTATATTCATCCTACGATGAATCAAACAATTGGGCAGTTGAAGGATCGGTTTCGTTTTCTAATAATGTTTGCTTTCGTCAAATAACCACAACAAACATTACCAACTAAAGCTGTTATTAAAGCTGTCACGTGTATATCGTTTTATTTCAAGTAGGATGAATTGCAAAGTGATGAGATTAATATAGGTACCACTTCCCTACCTATCAAAAAATGCAATAAAAAAAATCGATTCTTCAATATTTTGAATGAGAACCTGGCCTTAAATAGGCAAAAGAACAGCCGCAATTGCATGCACTACATATTGGCCACTTATGCAATCAGACATGTACTCTTGCGGACAAGTCACGAAAGACCAGTAGTCAGTAAATTGATTTCAATCAATACGGCATCGAACAGAACTAGAAAACAAACAAAAAAAATCAACTGCGAACGTTTCTCGGGACATTAAGGTTCCACCCCGGTTGGTGGCGTGCAACAAGATGCAAGGGCCCGATCAAATGGAAAAACGAATTAAGCTTCACTATCAAACGCTGGAATGGCTCCCCAGTAAGATATATCCTTTTAATTTATGTTCATGGACGCGATTATCTTTGACTGAAGTTCTTTTTCGCTTCTTTTCTCCTTAAAACCCCCCAACCCCCCCCCCCCCCCCCCCCAGACCATGCTTCAAGTCTCGGTAAATGAAATATTACAAACGATAAACGGCGCCATTAAAGCGAATAATACGGCGGAGGTCTTTATTTATAACGTGATTTTCCTGCGTGTGCAAATGGATCCCTTCGCAATGGTCTGGAGGAGGGAACCAGGGTTGCTACCCAATTCGATGATCAGATCGAGTAGAGATGACTCGAGGGGAGGTTCAGCTCAGGTCAGCATCCATGAACCCAGGCCAGCCATTTTGATCCACTCCTGCACGCAATCTCGGGTCTATAATGCTCCTCCAAGTCCTACGATGGATAGAACCGTTTGCGTTTTGACCTTGTGCTGCGAGCCGGATGCCTGCGAGGAAGGATCACACGGGCAACAATGTTTCAATTTATTAGCGATAATATAACGCTTAATTCATATCGATAAACAAAAATTTTGACAGCCATTACGTGGCAGTTTTTACTCTTCATTTAATCGGGGCCGGCGTGCCTATTAACTACTACAGCGGATTTGGCTCATTTCGGGGGAGCTGAAAACAATGACGGTGAAAAATTAAAGGAACGGACACAACACATCTCAGTTCGTTGAAGTGTACCATCGAAAACAAAAAAAAACGGAGAGGAAGATTGTAAGTTTGAACATATTCTGGAAGTCATGATGTGAGCAACATAAAAAAATGAATCTATACCTCACTGGATGCTGTACGATGACAGGGAGCGTGAACAGTGGGATTTTTGGAAGCAAGACGAAGTTCGTTCATAACATTGTGACAAAATTTTAAAATAAGTAGATACAAAAAAAAAAACTTCCAAATCACTCATCAATTCGTAAGTCGTCCGAAAGCAAAGAATTGACATGATTGGTCTGTTATATTTTTTTTTCAATCTAATCTCTCGATTCAGCATCGGATGAATATTTCAACAATGAGTTTGATTTGGGAATAGTTATAATACGAAATGTTGAACTGGAGACATTTTCCTGGAACATAATATATCGTTTGAAATTTGCCTCGGGCATATTTTTATCCTGTCCTCAGACATTGGTCCAAAGGACACAATTATGTCCATCAGTAGCCAAACGATCACCGACCGTGCAATCACTCGACTCAAGATAAAACTTTTCCGTTGAATCGTTGCAATCGTGCGCCCGCCGCAAACCTCGTCGAAGTCGATGATTTTTTTTCTCCATTCGTTTATTCCAACTTGGGACACACTCGCAAGACATGCCGAAATTCCGGCTCCAGTCTCCGCTAATCTAAATTTTTTGCCCCTTCTCCATTCCTTGAACTTGATCTTTCATGTATTGTAACCTCCAGTTCAGTGGACAGCGCAGCATCGGGGCATTTTTTCTTAAGTTCCTCTTCCCTCTCTGGACCACGGACAGCGAAAAGCCGGTTTCTAATGAATGCCTTGAGTTTTTCCTTCTTCTTGGATTCGGTTCGGGGACCGCACGTCCCCTCTTCCCGCAATACGTCCTTTACTGGTCTGTTCAGCTCTCTAATGGAGCGCGAATGTTGGCAACATTCGTTCGAATAAAAATGAATTGACTTAAGCCGCATTTTTTTTTTTGCGCCAACGCTCCTTCTGCTCGAATGCGTGGCTCCTCATTCATTTCTTGCCCACTTGATTGGAGGCAGACGCGGTAGTGGTAGGTACTGGTGACTGGCATCTTCTTGGAGGACAGTGTACACACGATGGATGGTTGGGTGGATACTGGATGCTGTGCCGGGATATGCACGTGTGTACCTAACCTACCTACTAATAAATGGATGCAAGAAAAATGAAAAGCTATCTCGTTGGTTATCTCTCCCGGGGGGATTTCATTGTGCTGGAAGTCAAAACGTCGTGGCCCTCGCCGTTGTTGTCGGTATTGCCACGGTTGGGCGATAGTATCGCGATTTGTAGATTTGCTCATGAAGGGTTGTTGAGAACATTCTTTACTGGCGAAGATTTTATTTATTTGTGGGATTCCACGGTTGATAATGATCTTCTCGAAGTTCACGTTCAGTTTTAATAAGAGGAGTTGAACTTAAAACAACGTCTAGAACTTGCATAGATGTCTCATATAAATAGAAAAATTAAGAACTTATGCGAAATGTTTTAATCCAGCGTTGTTGATTATTGTTTTACCAGTATGAAATTCTTTCATTAATTTATTTATTTTCATGGCATAACGTCATATAAAGCCTGTCCAACTAGATCACACTTATTTCGCTCGTGATTGCGCCAACCGGCTTGCTACAAATTCACCACTAGCTTGGTTAACCGACTGCATAACCAATGGCTGCCTAGCAACGGCAGCTACCTGACCAATGGCTGCTCGCCAGAACTCCCTCCAGGGTACTTGTGACCAGGGCCCTACATCGTCGAAGTATTAAAATGAAAATGAGTCGCTTCTTTATTCATTTCACTCCACTTCAATTAGCTTTCGTGCAGTCAATGAATCTTTCTTTCACCGATGCACTACCAATTCACTTCCTGTCAAACGTGAGTAAGCTTAATTTCATTTTCGATCTAGCCACCGTCGAAAGCTTTTCAATTGAAATTAAATCTTGCTTCAAACGACGTGGTGAACGACCATAACTCAACTTCGTTGAAATTGATTTGATTTCATCCCCCTACCCGACCCGAGCAGTGGTTGGCGAACACATCGAAACATGCGCGCCAGTGTTGCTAGAAGTATTGTCATATGGCGATGCACGTATTGCTGTAGCTTTGCTCGACAAAAAGCTACAGGAGCTGGCATGCGCGTTTATGTTTGATATTGCGGTGATTTATTGAAATTGCATTTGTTGCATTTGCGCTGGAGCTGTGAACACAACAGGGATCGCATGAAAGCCACATAAATATCAGCAAAAAAAAAGGTTGATTATTGTCTTCGGTGCTACAATTATTTTATCTGATGGCACTGATTCTAGTCTTAAAAATAATTAATATCTCAGAAATGAAATTCATGCACGTATTGCATGAATTTCAATTGTCCTGCTTCATTCTAGTTTGACACCGAAGGCTAAAATAAACACCGATGAATGCAAAGCTTAGTCGAAAATGTTTGTTTGAAGATTGTTTTGCTGAAGCTAACTAAGAAGTGGCTGTCTAAAGAAGATAATGTGTTTCAATTGAAAGGGATGAATGTTAAGTTTATCGTCCCACGACGATTTTCAATTGAAAGTGAAATTGTATGACCCTGCTTGTCACCACCAGCTGTCAGTTCAATACTGGCTCATTGCCGCTATGAACAGCTCCAAAGCTGACGAGCGAATGAAGCATTTTGCGAAGGTGTACCCCTGCATATCGTTCACTGATGCATATGATATTGCCCTTTGAAGTTTGTAATAGGAAAATATTTGGCATTTAGTAAATTTACTCTGCAAAACGAAATTATGGGACATATCCGGATATTTGCGTTATTTTCAATATTTGAATGTTAAAGATTAATAGTTTTCAATATTGGGATCTAAACGACTGAGATATTTTCGCTCAAAACCTGACCGCTCTTCGTGGCGGTCGCAATAGTTTTTTTTTTTTAATTGGACCCCAAAACAAAGACTTAGTCCTATGTCAAAAAGTTGTAAAAAATAGTTTTTATCATTAATTTATGCAATTTTCAGTGATCTCGTGGCATAATGAGCAGAGGTCAGGTGTGGCTAAAAACCAAATCCTCCTTCGCGTGAAACTTCTGGATGAAGGTGGCAACTTCCGGCAGACACTTCGTACTGTATGTCTCCCCGTTCACCGTAAGCCCCCAAGAAAAAACAAAAACAGCGTACATTCCGTTCTCGCTGATCATCAGCCACAGAAGAACCTTCTTCGGGAATTTGGTATGATAGACGGACGCCCTACATGTGACGAACAGGTCTAGGGGTTTAAAGTTCGATTCGGGCTCCGTTTTGGCTAATTCCGCATCAGACGCCAAAGCAACCAATATGCTGGGTTTCATTAAACGTTTTGGTCAAAACTTTCATGACCCATATACGATCAAAACATCGGAACTACGCTGCATATGTGAGGTCTATTCTAGAGCATTGTAGTTTCACTTGTAAAGGGTGTTCCGATCAAAATTTGGTCAAACAGCAATGTGTGTGAGTCGATCAAAGTTTTTATTAATAAGTCAACTTCTTTTGTTTTCTTCTTTTTCAAGTCCAGTTAACATATAATACAGGAGGAATAATCAGCTAAGCTTCCTTTTTACCGAATGCGAATTGCCGGGTCTTTCGTTTAACACCTGCCATAAGGATTTGTACAGTCTCCTTGTCCACTTTATTCGCCGCAGAACGCCAGTTTGCCTTTAATTGTTTCTCGCTCACAACAGCTTTTTGAGTCTTCTTACGGTTCCGCTTGACGATGGCCCAATATTGTTTGATTGATCTGGCATGTTTGGAGGGTTCTTGCCCTTGGGCACCACTTGAACATTGTTGGCAGCATACCACTCCATGGCCTTTTTCCGTAATGGCAAGATGCCAAGTCCGGCTAGAATAGAATGGAACAATTATGTCACTTCAGGAAAGGCAGTAGACGTTTTTGTAGGCACACGCTCAGATAACTTTCCTGGCTGACGGTTTCGGTCGCCATGTAAACATTGCTTTTCAAGCCACAGGTACAGATGACCTGCCACACCAGATATTTCTTCGCGAACTTTGACAGTTTAATGTGCTTGAAAATATCTGCCACCTTTCCCCGTACGGTTACCGTATAAAATTCCTATCCAGGTTGCTTTTCAAAGTCTGCCTTGACGTAAGTTTCATCGTTCTGTACCACGCAATCAAACTTCGTCAACTTGGTCGTGTACAACTTTCGCGATCGTGCTTTGGCCGACGTATTTTGTTTATCGTCGCCATTTGGCGTCACCACTTTCTTGTAAGTCGACAGTCCAGCTCGTTTTTTAGCTCTATCCACCGTTGAAGGCGTCACTCTCAGCTTCTTTGCGACATATCGGACGGAGAGGTTAGGGTTCCACTCGAAACAGCGAGCAACCCTTTTTGTCGACGCTGTGGCCTCTGGCTTTCGATTTCCCCCCGATCCAGCTTTCCTGGCTGTCGACAAACGTTCACCGAACACTTTGAATACGTTGGTAACAGTTGATTTAGCCACATTCAACAATTTCGCCAACTTGGCGTGAGAGTAGTTTGGATTTTCGCCATGCACGTGCAAAATTTTGATGCGTTGCTTCTCTTCCTTCGACGACATTTCAAAAGAGAGGCATGATGCTACACGCAGACACCTTCAAAATGAGGGGTGTGCAAAATTTTTAATGCACGATGAAAGGAAATACGTCAAGTTTAAGTCGACCCAATTTTGATCGAAACACCTTTTATGGTCTCCCTTAATTAGGCTGGAAAACATTTACACTTCCAATTCAAACTCTGAAAGAACGAAGAAAATTTGCCATGATCTCTCTTGTTAACAATCACATCTAATTTTCTCCACTAACTTATTATTTAGTTTAAACTTCTACATTCCCTCGCCGCATTTGAGAAACCGGAACTTGTTTGCATTAAATATCAATCGGACAAACTATGCGAAATTTGGACCAATTAACCAAATGAAGTCTCTCTATAACCTGCATTGTGAATAAGTTTACTTAACAATGTCACGTAGTAACCTAAGATATTATTATATTTTTAGGCGATCTCTAAGAAGATAGAACTAAGTGTTCATGTATAGTCTACGATCGGTTGACGAAATAAATAAATAAATAAATGCGCGTATCCTTTCTTCTGATACTCGTCAATATTTGTCGGCAGACATTCAGACATAACTCCGGGTTCGTTTCCACTATTTTTTTCAATTGCTTCAGCCTTTTCAAAGCCAACAAATAGCTGTCTGGAAACCTAAAGATATCTGTCTTTTACAGAGTCAGCCACGGAGCGATCTCCAATTCGTTTGGTAGTGCGCACCAGGATTTCTAGAGCCTAGTTTAAACATTATATTTGTTAGTTTCTGCAATGGAATTGGTTTATACTATTTATGAATATTATTATATTACAGTATGTCCGAGAAGATCGCAGCAAGCGTTGCTCGTGGACGGTTGAGTTTTGCGTGAGCTGTCACGTTTTTTTTCTCTGTTTGTTAAAAATCTGTATCTGTGAATTTGTGAAATTGTGAATTCAGTTTCGGAAATTTCAGCAATGAGAGTGGTAGCGGTGCTGTTTATTGCTGTTTGGGTAGTCTAGCTCACCTAGCACCCCCTCCCATTTAAAAACCTGAATTAATCCACCGATGGTGAGACTGAACCCTTCTTACACTTCACCAGAATTACGGCTAAAATGTGGCCAAAATGGTACTGTATACATATTTTCATCAGAAATTCCAGGAAGAACCAGGAATATTCGATATGTCATACATTCAGTTTATAAAATGAATTATTTGTCAATCCTGAACGTATTGCTCATCGATGTGATTAAAATATTGCCATTAATAGTCTTTAACGACCTGTTTATATTAGGTATATAAAAGGAAAAATTACATAAATATTAGAAATTCCATATAATCAGTCCATAGAATGAATTATTACACAATCCTAAGCGTCAATTTTGATTATCGATATGGATTCAAGATGCTTAACAAGTACATGTTCGTTGAAAATTGTGTAGTTATAGTGAATGGAGACTTTGTGTAATTTTCGAATATACTCGTTGCAGTTCAAAACCGGACCACTCGAGCCAACCGATCCTACTCTAATTCTATAGAGTCGCATAGTGTGGCTAGTCCGCTGAATGTGCTATACAACGCACCAGATGCAGAACAATAGAATACAAGCGGCATCGATTGGGGTGATTGGTCTTGTTCGATTTTGAACTGCAACGAGTATATTTTCATCTCGCAATTATGTGCTCTCAGGTATTGTTTTGGTCATATCTCCATGAAAGATTATCCAATCATAATGAAATTTTGACCAGTTATTTGAAGACTTGATAGCTTCAACTTGGCGCTAACAAAACTAAAATCGGTACACAAATAGCTCAGTATGTAATCGGAGACTAAACTGTTTGATTACTATTATAATAGGCCGTCAAGTACTGTTTCGTTGATATCTTCGTAACGAAATGTCCGAATAAAAAAAAATCAATAGCGTTCTATGGGAATGTTGTAGCTTTCATTTGCCGTCAACAGAACTGAAATCGGTTCACAAATGGCTGAGAAACCGATGTGACATTATTTGTAACGCACACACACACATACACACACACATACACACACACAAATACACACACATACACACATATACACATACACACACATACCCACACATACACACACACATACACACAGACATGTGCTCAGTTCGTCGAGCTGAGTCGAATGGTATATGACACTCGGCCCTCTGGGCCTCGGATAAAAAGTCGAATTTTCAAGCGATCTTAATACCCTTCTTTTGGTGTAAGAAGGGTAAAAAGAGAAGTTGTAGAAATATACTATGTTTCAAATATTCAATATATAAAATGAAGTATTAGACAATTTTTAACCGTCAGTTCTGACTATCTCATGCGTCATAAAACGTAACAGATGCGACACTATAGAATGCAAACAGGATCGATTAGTGCGAATTGTGTTTTCCGGTTTTGAACTGCAACGAATTATGTGCAATTATATGCTCTCAGGTATTGTTTTGGTCATATCTCCATGAAGGATTATCCAATCCTAATGAAATTTTGATCAATTATTTAAAAATTTTATAAGTTTAATTTGGCGCTAACAAAACTAAAATCGGTACACAAATAGCTCAGTATGTAATCGGAGACTACCACTGTTTGATTACTATTATAATAGGCCGTCAAGTACTGTTTCGTTGATATCTTCGTAACGAAATGTCCGAATAAAAAAAAAATCAATAGCGTTCTATGGGAATGTTGTAGCTTTCATTTGCCGTCAACAGAACTGAAATCGGTTCACAAATGGCTGAGAAACCGATGTGACATTATTTGTAACGCACACACACACATACACACACACACACACACACACACACACACACACACACACACACACACACACACACACACACACACACACACACACACAACATACACACAGACATGTGCTCAGTTCGTCGAGCTGAGTCGAATGGTATATGACACTCGGCCCTCTGGGCCTCGGATAAAAAGTCGAATTTTCAAGCGATCTTAATACCCTTCTTTTGGTGTAAGAAGGGTAAAAAAATGATAGTTGCTTACCAAAACCATGTGAAAGCAGGTAGAAGCAACCTGACAAGAAATAGAGTTTCATTTTAGCAATAATTATTATTTTTATAATTTTCAGCATTGCATGATAATATATTCACGTATTTTATTCGTATTGAAAGTAACATATCACTTGTAAAAGCGGATTCATAGGGGGTACCACAATATCTGCATGAAATAATACTTTTACTGTACGTAACAAATGAGATCGCACCATTATATACTATTTATTGTTCGAAATTCAGGTATTTGCAGGTTTTTGTTATGTTCAATTTCAGGTAATTGGATTCATACAAATGTGTAAAGTTTCTATTATATTCGACTTGACATGATACGGAGCGTGTGAAGCGGTGTGTCCACGCATCCTTCCTCCCTGTAGATTCATGGGATGTGTTGTGGTTCAGGTCTATTCGTTTGGATCCAGCCTATTTTTACGACATCTGCTTTGCAGTTCATGCAACGCAGTTGGCCTACCCTTCTGACGCTTGAACACTCAAGTCTTTTTTTACACGGGGGATACGTACCGTGTAAAAAAAATCCGTGTAAAAAACCGCGTTATTTCGAAAATCGTCGTAAAAAAACCGCCTTATTTCAAAAATCGTCGTAAAAAAAACCCCGTTATTACAAAAATCGTCGTAAAAAAAAGACCACGTTATTTCAAAAATCGTCTAAAAAAAACCAATTATCTCAAAAATCGTCGTAAAAAAACAGTTTTATTTTAAAAAACTTAAAAAAAAAACCGTCTTATATCGAAAAACATTGTAATATCTAATAACTGTGAAGATGTAGATGCATTGTTTCAACGCATATTGCATTGTTGAAAGACAAAATTCATGGTTATCATTAATTTATAGCTAAAACAGGATGAAAATTATCCATTTTTATCAGCATTTATTGAAGGACCATCGAGATAGGGGGAGATCGGAATTCAGAACAGAAATTGACTAGCCTGCTAGAACGATCCTAGAAGTATTTCGCGTTGCAAAAGTATTTTTGTGTATCCCGTATCCGAAACAAATCTCGAACGCTTGTTCCAAACACAGGTGAACTTGGTTTTTCGCAGTTTTTTCATCGACGTATGGAAGGTAATTTGCTCACAAATATTTTCAAAGGACTACAGACTTACAGAATCATCGAGATAGAGAGAATATCGATATAAAGAGACTCTCATATATACCAGAGACTATGTTATTAAGAGACGCGCGGAGAGAATGAAAGTTATTTTGGTTACACGGCCAATTGAGATATTTTGTCTGTAGGTTTTGGAGAGTCTAGAGAACGCATTATTGTGGAGGGACTGTATATTTAGCTTTAAATTTTGAATTTATTTAGTGACTAATTTATAAGCAGCTGCGGAAAATCTACAGAACTGTAGAATCAGTTTTATTGATTGACCGACAAAACCTCAAAACGCTTAAATCAGTTGATCACTTACATAATTGTTCCGAATCTTCCGCCGGGACACCATTCCGATCCATGTTCCGGTCAAAACTGTGGATTCATTCTAATGAGAATTCAATTAATGGTTTTGTAAAATCTGCCTAAATATTGAACCAGTTTTAAGAACTGAAAGCTCTCACGATAAAAAAGATAACTTCTAAGAAGAAGCATATGGTAGGTGGACCAGTTCCCGGTTTCAATCGCGTTTACTCAGCCATATTCAAAATTGAATTTTGGATAATATTCTATTTACGTGTGCATCCAAAATAAGAAAGCAAGATTGTAATATTGATGAGTGCGAGCTTTTTAGTGGAATAACTGTAACGATGATTCAAAGGCGGAGATTAATATCTTCCATTGAATTCCAACTACTTTTTTGTTATCTTGACAGATACGTATTTCGTCTACAATGTGCAGACCTCTTCAGTGTCGTACTAATGTTCGACCTAACATTAGTACGACACTAAAGAGGTCTGCATATTGTAGGATATTCGGCGGCTATTCAAAAACCGGAGGTCGCTATCTTGCTTTTCACAATGGTGTCGGACGTTGCATAATATGTGCACAGTCCCTCCACAGCACATCATTGAAGGCGTAGGTTAACTGAACACCGAGGATACTAATCTTCTTCATGACACACCAAGTATCCAATAATGTTTTTCGCGTTTTTTGACTTTTTCATTGTATTTACATCCTCAGAAGACACTTAGGCTTTTTTGGCTCTTTAACCGCGTTATTTCAAAAATCATAGTAAAAAAAACCGCGTTGTTTCGAAAATCGTCGTTAAAAAAACCGCGTTATTTCAAAAATCGTCGTAAAAAAAAACGTGTAAAAAAAGACCGTGTGAAAACAGACTGAGTGTATTGTGTCTTTGATGTGCTGCAAGCGTAAATATTGACAGAAAGATAATTGGACGTCATCTAGCTCAGTTATTTCCAGGATCCTTTGTCGTACTGGCTGCGTTTAATTTCAGATCATCCAAGAAATTCCCAAGTTGTGTTACAAAATAAAACTTTCTCGTGGTTTCTCGTGGCTGCGATACATTGTCCAAACTTTTAGGTTCATAATGGATACGCAATTGCTTTTACAATATCAGTAGGACCACAATCGGCAGACATGTGTAATTGTGATTATCATTTTACGATAAATGTTCCGTATGTAAATTTTATATACTATTCCATATTAAATTGCATAATGATTTCCAATTTTTATTATTATCATTACCCTCATCATACAATCATCTTTTGCGATTAATGTAACGCAGGTGGGCCAGAGGAGGCCAAATGTCCTTTGGCCAAAATTCCATGTTTTCCTTCAGCCACGCTTGAGTACTTTTTGAGGTATGACACGGTGGTGGTCCGTCTGGTTGGAAAATGACGTGTTGGTGTGCTCCAAAGTTGGTTTTCATCCATGGCAGAACGTGGTCCTAACAAAATGTTCATGTAAACCTCGGTATTAACTTTTAATCCAGGTTTGATAAATACTGGAGGCATTTTCAAGCTTTTGGACGCAAGTGCCCCGAAAACCACGACTCCGACCGGATGTTTGGTTGTAAACCTGAATTTCACGTTCTCTGGAACATCCTCAATCTTCTTCGGCGAAATAAACCTGTCTGTACGTGTGTTAGATACAGAATCGATGGTGAACATGTTCTCATCGGAGAATACGATGATGGTATGCTCATTTTTAATGCTGATACCAAACGTTTCGAGCGCTCCAGCCGTAGTTGTTTGATTCGGTCCGTTACAAGGTGGCGCTTTACTCATGCCCTGGACGAACATTTCAAGTCATCTTTGACCAACCGTTGCATGGTAGTTTTTGAAATATCGGCTTCCTTAGCCAATTTCCGGATCGATCTGATAGGATTTCGCCTCACTTTGTCTCTCACTGAACTGATGACCTTCGGTGTGCGAGCGGACCGTGGACGGCCACTTACCGGCTTCCGTGGACGTGGTACATCAAGGAGTGAACGTTGGATACGGTAAACGGTAGCCAGGTGGCATCCTACAATCATTGCAATTTGTTTTACGGGCTTTAGGGCGAGCGGCAAACTAGTCACAACCTCCTTTGCGTACATTTTTCTCAACTTTGTTACTCGCGAACCACTGTTTTGTTTACATCGTCTCAGAGTATACAGTCAGATGATAACACATACGCATTAAAACAGTAAAAATAATCTTTAAAGCTACCCAAAACTGAGTGTCGAAAAGTTTCGCATTTCCATTAAAATTCAGATGGCCACCTAATACATATTCTGACATGGTGGTATCACATCATAACTCTATTTTTATTTAATGCCGCGTCACATATCTGGCATTGATGCACTGATTTTACGGATGTGATCCAACGGACATCATGTCTGGGAGACTTGAATGCTGGTGCAGTTTGGTGGGGCTGTTTCCTCAGTGATATTGATGTGAGATTTCCTCTTGGTGGCAACATCTTTCATATGCGTTCCTTGACATGACATGTCCAGATCGACAGATTGTGGGCTCTCTCTTCGAGAACTGTTCCAGAGAGTGATAGGAATATTCCACGGTTCCAAAGTGCTGCGTCAGTGATGGTTTGGGGAGGAATTTGCAAGCGAGGCAAATTACCACTGGTTTTCATCGAAAAAGGCGTTAAAGTGAATGCCGTATATTATAAAACGGAAGTTTTGGAGAAAATTGTCAAGCCATATGTACAAAAGGTGTTTGGAGATGATCACTATGTGTTTCAGCAGGACGGAGCGCCATCGCATACTGGAAATCTCGTTCAAAGCTGGTGCCGAGAAAATTTGACCGACTTTTTGGACAAGAATGAATGGCCTCCCAGTTCACCAGATCTGAATCTCTTGGATTATTTCGTATGGACATACATGCTGGCGAAGGTAAATGACCACAGGGCGTCTAATATGAACCAATTCAAAACCGTAATCAAACGAATTTGGGACCAAATGCCGATGGAAGTCGTGCGTGCCGCCTGTGACGGTTTCGAAAAACGTCTGGAGCTGGTCAAGAAGGTTAAAGGCGATGTTATTCCAAAACATATGCTGTAGTTGATCAGTATTATATTGCAATATAATGGGTAAAGTTATCAATAAAATCGGGATTATCGATTTGAAATAAATAGAGTTTTATTCTGTATGAGAATATATTGGATACGGTGTAGATCAAATGTAATTTAAATTGAAAACGATGATTTTTCATGATTTTTAAATCTTTTCCAATTTCATGCCTAGATGACACCGGGGTAAAAAGCCTGTTTCATTGCTCAATTTGCACCCCAAAACTAGGGTAAGACGCACCACAATACTGAGATATGATGCACCACAATATTGGAATAGCATGCACCGCCTGTAAAAGGTAAAAACACGGCTATAATAAGTTACTCAGAGTTTATTTATTTATTTGTCAATATTTCAGCTAAGCTGTACAGACTGATAAAATAACCTACCCTGTCTAACGAGAGTCTTAAATTTATCTCTCGTTATATTATAATCAAAATGATGGCTTACTTCATTAATTCTTCGGAGGCATCTTTGCAGTGGATGATTTTCACCGAAGACTGTTCGGTGCCTCGGAATCCACAGAAGCTGTCGTTGTCGGGAACTGCGAGCAGGAACATAAAAGTTTATTTGTTGCAGAAGATGTGTGCAGTCCAAGCGGTTGCTCAATACATCGAATGCAAACAATCTCTGCAAGTAAATCCTCCGCTGGTGAAGAGGCTCTAGGGTTATGAGTTGACATCGGTGTTCATATGGTGGTAGTCGGAGAGGGTTGTTCCACGGCAGGTTGCGCGGGGCAAATCTGATGAAGCAACGTTGAACTCTTTCTAGCCGGTCAGCGTGTACAGCATGATAGGGAACCCATACTTGAACTCCATATTCCAGGATACTGCGCACCAAAGAGCAGTACAGGACTTTCAGTGCTTGAATATCGCGGAAAACGGAACAGTTTCGACGAATAAATCCAAGGACGGCAAAAGCTTTAGCGGAAGTTATGGAAATATGGTCGTTGAAATTCAGTTACTCCTAAGTCTTTAATCGAATTGACTCGTTCAAGTTCTTTTGAATGTAGCAAATAGTGGAAAGTTATATGCGAACGGCTTCGGTTGAAACTTATGATCTTGCATTTTATAGCATTCATCTCCATTCCATTGAACAAACACCAGTTTGATACAGTATCAAGGTCTTGCTGTAGAGCAGCGCAATCATACTCCTGATGGTTTTGAAAACTTTTAGATCGTCGGCGTACATGAGTCGGTGTGATTGTAAGCGGTGGCATAAATCGTTAACGAAGAGAATAAAAATTAACGGACCCAAGTGGCTGCCTTGCGGTACACCGGACGGTATCTCGTAGCTACCGGAATATACAGATCCAAGATTAATGTAGGCAAATCTACCGTAGAGATACGAGCGTAACCAGATTATCAGCCATGCAGGAAATCCTAATCGTTCCAGTTTTTTCAGCGTTAACTCATGCGGTACCTTGTCGAAGGCTTTAGAAAAATCGATGTATATACTGTCAACCTGTCATCGGTCTTCAAGACTACTGTTGGGAGTGCTGACGTATGACATAAGGTTAGTGATGGTGGATCGATTTTTTACAAAACCGTGCTGAAATTTGGAAATGACAGACTGAGAGGCTCTATACATTTTGTCGTGAATAATCGATTCCAAGATCTTTGAGATATAGCACAGAATTGAAATAGGACGATAATTTTCCACGCAGATTTGTGTATAGGCGTTACCGCAGCCAGTTTCCATGCATCAGGAAAAACTCCTTCCGACAAAGAAAGGTTGAATAAATAGCTAACGGGTTCTGCAAGTACATTGGCACATCGTTTGACAAACACAGGAGGCAGCTTGTCCGGGCCAGGCCCCTTCTCCGAAGTATAAACGCTTTGGAAAACGTCAGCAAATAACTATGCAGACTCAGTAGTGTCATGAGAAGTGGCACAACCAAACGAGATTTCTGCGGGTATTGAATTGGACGCTCCTCTGTTTTTAATGAAGTTCCAGAAAGATGACGGATTTGCCTTCACCTCATCCTGAATTCGAAATACATACTCACGGAACGAAGAAGCTACATCTGCGTTGTTTCAGTCTCTAGCCTTTGGAGAAGAATCCGGTTTGATGACGTTCTGTGCCGAAAAAATTGTCGACGAGCTTTCCGAAGAATATTCCGGCGATGTCTTAAGTCAGCATTCCACCATACTTGTCTGTAAGACCGGCAAATAAGAGCTCTGCGTACGGGAGTGTGTCGGCTTATAGAATCGAAAATCTCGGTGTAAAAAACAGAGACCGCTAAATTAACGTTGGCTCCGTTGAATAGATGTTCCCAGTTTTTTGAGCTCAAATCATCACACACAGCACTGTAATCACAGCGGTTAAACTCGTAGTCTTGTTCATTGGCTATCGATGGCTGGGGAACCTCAAATCGACGTATGTCTAACCGTAAGACGAATGGTTTATGATGGCGATCAGGTTTTAAAATGGTTGAGGGGGCTTCGATCACATCCACGCTGCTGCCATTATTCACGAAGGCCAAATCAAGCAATCTTTCGTTGACGTTACGGATGTCACAAATTTGCTGAAGTCCGCTGGCCACCATGCTCTCAGTTAACGCAAGTTCCTGCTCAGAAGAAGCGTTTGTTGGCAAGTAACCTCCGATATCTACGTCGAAAGACCACGACAGATGTGGAAGGTTGTAGTCGCCAACAATCACAACAGTATCCCTTACAGCGGCAGCATTTAAAATCTGTAAGGCAGCTTCGGAATGCCGGATGTAGCGTTCGGGTTCGCTGTTAGGTCTTAGAATACCACACACAAAGATTGATCGATCTGCAAGAGACACTTTCACAGCGATCTGCTCAAGCGACTCGCCTCCATTAAGTCGAACGGGAACACTTTGTAAACAGGATTTTACTGCAATCAGAACCCCTCCACCACGTTGAAGTTGACTGGTAGCGGGGCTGCGGTCACAGCGGTAAATGTTGTAATTCGGAGCCAATTCGGAATTGCTCACGTCACAACGCAGCCAGGTTTCTGTTAGAACAATAACGTCGTAATCACTAGATGCTGCGGCCAAGAAATCTTGAAGTTTTGTTGTCAGTGATACATGTGAAGTGAATTTATTATAAACCATGGATGTTAACGCATGGTAAAAGCTTATTTTAAGAACACTATTATTTACATGTGAGGTACATTCATGAAGATTTATTCAATTTTGATCCTTTTTTGGTGTAGGATATGGCCTTATTGTACTACAACATTATGAGTTATGCTGTTTTATGTAAAAATTGATAAAGTATCATTCCATTAAAGCTATAGTTTTGAAGATTTGAGCACATTTATTGAGTGGGTCATTCTACCCCACCAGTGCATTTTGTAGTGTTTTCCCCTTCTTATGTATGCAGGTGCAACGTCCCATTAAAACCGCAACTGCGTTTTTCACCGCAAACTCGGTTGAGAACTGCTTGGTGTAACATATTGAAATTTTTTTTTACTTAGTTCGTTTATTTGTAAGGCTTAGACGTGTGTGACACTTTCCGGAGCAGATATTCAATTTTGTTATCTACAATGAATTGCTTTATTTGTTCATTTATTTATTTATTTCGTCAACCGATCGTAGACTACATATTTACACTTAGTTCTATCTTCTTAAAGATCGCCTAGGAATAAAATAATGTCTTAGGTTACTACGTGGCATTGTTAAGTAAATTGATTCGCAATGCAGATTATACAGGGTGCGGCAGAAAATAATGCCAAAATGTTCAAACTTGAGTATTGGGTTAATTCGTGTAGCTAGTGACTAATTTCTGTCGAAAGTGTATTTGTTTATGTCTACTTTCAAGTGCTCCAAACATTCTATTTGTTTTATTGCAAATTCGTCTAAATGTTCGCGAAATAAGTTACTCGCCCAGAAGAAGCCGAAAGAGATTGCCAAGGTGGTAGGGTGCCATTTGGTAACAGTTTCCCGCATGGAGTTAAAATCAATACCGAAGTGTATATCGGCATTTTAAAGGACCAAGTGCTTCCCTGGGTGAAGGCCAACTTCTTCGAGGACCAAAACGTTGTCCTACAGCAGGATGTAGTGCCGTGTCACACGTCCAATCGAACCCAACAATGGTTGAACGATAACATGAAGTTTTGGCCGAAGGATTTGTGGCCCCCTAGCAGTCCAGATCTTAATCCGTTGGATTATTCGATTTGGGCATATGTTGAAGCACGAGCCTGCAAAACATCACACCCTAGTGTAAGAACCCTGAAGTCAGCCATAACACGCACATGGCAGTCAATGTCGGAGTACTACGTCCGAAAGGCATGCTCTGGCTTCCGGCGTCGGCTCGAGGATGTTATTAATATCAATGGAGGACACATTGAATAAATTTGTTTAAAATGACTTCATAAAGATAGCTGCACTCGAAAATGGTGATATTTTTGCCGGAATTAGTTGAAAATGGGATTTGAAAGAAATAGAACAAATTTTCGCATTATTTTCTGCCGCACCCAAATTTCGCATAGTTTGTCCGATTTAAATACGCAAACAAGTTCCGATTCCTCAAATGCTGCGAGGGAGTGTAGAAATTTAGACTACATAAGGAGGAAATGCGATGTGACACAATATCGTTAACAAAAGAGATCATGGCAAACTCTCTTCGTTCTTTAAGAGTTTGAATGTCAATAGGCATACATCGTGCTTTGTAAGACGGAAGTGGAAATGCTGTTGAGCCTTATTTACGGAGAGCATACAAGAGAAACTGTTTTTGTACTGATTCCAATCGTTCTTCATGTGTTTTCATAAAAGGAGACCATATGACACTACAATACTCTAGAATAGACCTGACATATGCAACGTACAATGTTTTGATCGTATATGGGTCATGAAAGTTTTGACCAAAACGTTTAATGAAACCTAGCATATTGGTTGCTTTATGGATGGTGTTAGTATGTGGAGCACCAATTACTTGTGGCTGGCTCGAGGTTAATGGGTCATATTATCGCTTGGAAAGGACTAGGCAGGTAACTTATATAAGTAATTGCTGCTCATGGCTCCGGCTGCAATCAAGTCCTCGGTTCTTATAGCCCCTTTCAGGAGCTAGGCGCAGATGGTTGACCAATAGCTTGCTGGGCAGGTACAAGTAGCACGGAAACAAGAGGAAAGTATAGCTGGGACACAATGGCGTGGAATTAACTAGCGTGGAGGGGAGGAGGGTTATGACATTACACATTAAGGTCAGACAAACAAAGGAATTCGTGTCCAATAGTTGTGCTCTGGAGGCATCATTATCCGGGCAATACCTAACTGCGTGATCGATGTCATCGTAACCGGTTCCAACATATTGAAAATATTCATGAACCAAATAGCCCAAGTAACATTGCTAACACCATCCTGCTTTATTAAGTTTTATTAAAGTTTTATGAAAGCCACTTGAAATCAGTTTGGTTTTATTATGGCACCACGAGGTGCCAATAGGTTTCATATTTTAGTCAAGTTTATGAGAACCTACACAGCTTGTTTACAAAAATCCGAAAACCTTGTTTCTCAAATTTCTTTTACTCCTATCAAAGGTTTTATTTTGACTTTATGAACTCGTAAAATGCTGTATTGAAATGCCGTTTTAGGACTCATTGATATTATCTTAGTATGGTCAGTTGGAAAAGCATTTTAAAACCATTTTGCCTCCAAAAAATGCATTAAACGGCAAATTGGCATTGAAGGAAATCACCATAAGACCAAATAGTTTTATAATAGTCATGGGGAAGAAAAATTGGCTTAATGGCAAAACTGTGATTTTTTTCCAATCGCCATATTGAAATATAAGAAATAATTGAAATGTGGAAAAATAAATGCATCAAATTTTAAATGGTATGCAAATAAATTGTAGATCGGAGAGTGATTTCGGCATTCTTGTAGATAATCTCATCCAATTCCAAACACTTTTGTTTTAATTTGTTTTATGTTGTTGAAAATTCGCATAATTTCCGAGGCGCATTAATTTTCGGCTCTTATCGTGCCAAAATTCACCATAAAAATAAATGCGCATATAATTTGGAGCATAATACGCAGTAGAAAACTCAATTTGTTTTGGATATTTTGCTATTAAACAAAATTTCAGGCAACACTAGACCTTTTTTTTACTGCTAAATGAATCAGAAGAGCAGAGAATCGAACAAAGCAGAACAACAAAAAAACAACCTCGATTTTACAGTGAAGTTTGACAGCTGTGGCCATTTGGCCGTATGCTGGTTTTCATGGCAGCCAATGGGTTTTATGAGTACCGGTCATAACATCATTCACTAGAACACTTTCAAAATCTTTATGTTCTTATAAAGGTTTTATTAACTTGTTTTCACAACCGTCTATAGAGTGGGCCATTTAGTAAAAATTTCGGATTTAAAGAAGTATAGAGGAGGTGTTGGTAGACAAAACAGTTTTGAATGAAGTTTTATCAACAAAGCCGGGAGGAATGCTATACGGCTGGAATAAAACTTGTTGTTACTTGGGAGTTTAACATATTCTACTTTAACCCCGCTGTCATATCTTATACACAACTTTTTTTAAACAGTTTAGTTGCTGAAACATTCCAAAAAACTTCGCTAGAACTGAAATCGAACTGATTGCGTTCAGGATCCGGCAAACCACCAAGCTGTGAGTAATACTCATCTCCATACCCGGTTCGAGAGGGTTCCAGCCAGTGCCACTAAGCAAATTTAGAGGATCCCTTCGAACCACACTCCATGACGGTTGCCACATATGTTCACCGTCCGCAAACCAACCAACGAATGCTAAGTCCCACAAGGTGAACGTGCATTACATTATCGACGACGACAACGACGTGGAGATCATGCAAATTCGCTATTAACGGCGCGATTAATAATTCAGAAGATTGCATAAACTCGATACTATCGGTTGCTGACTGTGTGGAATGGAAAAACAAATCCAACTTCACAGTCGCTTTGAGCCAGTTCATTGCAACGTAAAGTAACGTAACGTTTAAAGTGACTCTCAAGTAAGTGAATAAACCAAAAGGGGCACATCTCGCGTGCGAATCTATCCCGAGATAGTAATTCGATACTCGCAGGTTCGCTGCCGCACCCCCGTTGAAGTCTCTTCCAGGGTCGAGCATCGCAAACCGATACAAATTACTCTGATTTTGCCACCGACGTAGGACCAGAGCATTCAATGCCATCATCGTAAGAACGGGGTGAAGTGAACTCGATATTCCGCTAAAGCACTCTGAGGAAAAATAACTACGGAGCACAATTTAGATAAATTGTTTCCAATCCCTTGACTCATGCGGGCTCATATTTCCAATAGAAGGCCCACATCGTGCGTTCCCTAGCTTAGTAAGAGTTTTCTATCCTGCTGAGCTGCGTCCAAGTAGGGAGTAAGTTTCTCAAAAGTCATCTTGCTGCTTTACTGACCATCTTCTTCTTTGGCTTCATCTTCGCGTAAACATAGATTTCACACAAAACTCTCCAACCGAGAGCAAAAGATGAGTTAAAACCCGTCGTTAAAAAGTCCATTTGATTGAAAGCAAACAGAATAGATATAGATAAAACGGAAAATCGAAGCACTTTAC
This sequence comes from Aedes koreicus, assembly GCA_024533555.2. NCBI lineage: Eukaryota > Metazoa > Arthropoda > Insecta > Diptera > Culicidae > Aedes > Aedes koreicus. The sequence continues at coordinate 97,614 of JAHHFK020004939.1, read as the reverse complement.
GGTGGGGGAGGATTGATCCGGGCCGGGTTGTACCTAAAAATCCCTATATTGTGTTTGGAATGGGTAAAATGAGATCTTCTTATCAACAAAATTCAAGATAAAAGAATGATTGTTAATGTTACAAATAGCGCAATTTTGTAGTGAAAAGTGCTTCCATTTTTCAACGCATGTGTTGTTAGATTAAACATGCCGCGAAATCTGCTTTCAAGACGTACAATAATACAATGTCGATTCCTGCTGGCAGCTTCCAGGGCACACAATACTTAGCCTTAAAATATTTATAAAAGAAATAGAACCACGTCACGATGCTTCACCCAAACAGAGGATGGTAAATTGACAGCAGGCAAGAGAGGGCAGGGGAAGAATAGCTTTAACATTCCAGAAAATCAAGATTAAGAAAAATCTATTCGAATGGTCCACGGATGACGACGCGAAGGGAAGGGGAATCGGACGCAGCGCGGACCGAAATGAAGCGGAAAAAGATAATTCCGTGGAGCTATTTTGACAGCTTTTTGACAACATCGTTTCTCGAGCAAAGGCAGAAATAGACACACAAGGGGTCTTTTCGATTCGTTACGGAGCTTAAGCGAGCTGTATTTTGTTCTTCCTCTCTGCCCACTTCTGGACCTTCTTCTGGGAGGCGATCCCAGCTGGGCCTGTGGAGACGCGCGGATGGTGAATGAACTCTAGAGTGCTTGAAGAGGAGGTAAACGGGAGAAAGAGGTGTGATATCTTTTAATTTAAATCCATTTCGAGAGGAATCGGATGACGCTGAAACGATTGACCTTTTGTTCGGGATGGGGACCCCAAACTTTTGGACTAACAGTTCTTGGCTTTGAAAAACGAAACGGATGGATTTCGCGATTGAAAATATGCTAATTAATCCCTATTATGATCGTAATGACGGTTAAGCTTATTAGATTTCAGATATTTTGAAAATATAGCTTAACATCCAATGCACGTTGCTGAAGATACAAAACCTTTACGATGCAAACCCACAGGTCTAGAGTTTTTGGTCAACGAAGGTGGGTTTCGGGCTCTCTGTGTGTGGTGTGAACCTTGCGTTAAATTTGGGTCGCTGTATTTTGGAGACTAAGGACAATATGTACAGCCAGGTATCATTATTTTCGCCTCACAGTGGTCTTTAACAATGAATTCGTGAAGAACATAACCCACATGTTATGGTTTTTTTTTACTTATGACGTAGTTCTCTCCTTACTCTTATTTTTATCCCTTCCCTTCCGAGGGAACACGTGAACAGAGATTTTTCGTCTCAGAAGATTCCAATGGTGTCGTCTAGAATTGATAGCAAACTACCTGAGGGATAGGAATCCACACTTACAACTACAATCGTCGCCCTCTAATGGGGAAGTAGGATCACACATCAAACACGATAGATGTCGTTATGCCAGCGGTCGCTTAATCAGATTTTCAGTATGAAGATTAACAGATAAAGACTGTCCCAAAGAAAGTATGAACGTGCCCAGTTTTCAGTAAAAATACCACACAATTATTGGAAATTCAATTTGTAACATTAGAGTATCACATTTGGCTACACAAATAACATTGCCAAAACCATCCAGCTTTATTAAGTTGTATTAAATTTTTATTAAAGCTACAAGAAATAAATAAAGTTTAATTATGGCACCAGGAGATTCCACTAGGTTTCATATTTTAGTCAGGTTTATGAGAACTTAAACAGCTTGCATACAACGATCTTAAAACCTTGTTTTCGCAAATTCCTCTTACTGCTATCAAAGGTTTTATTTTGACTTTATGGATTCTGTAAAATGCTGTTTTGAAATGCCGTTTTAGGACTCATTCATATTATCTTATTATGGCCAGTTTAAAAAGCATTTTAAAACCATTTTGCCTCCAGTAAATGCATTAAACGGCAAATTGGCATTGAAGGAAGTCACCATAAGAAAAAATAGTTTTATAATAGTCATCGCGAAGTTAAATTGGCATCTTGGCAAAACTGTGATTAATTCCAATCGCCATATTGAAATATAGGAAATAATTGAAATTTGGAAAAATAAATGCACCAAATTTTATGTGTAATGCAAATGAACTGCAGATCGGAGATCAATTTCAGCATTCTTTAAGATAATTTTTTGGAATATTCCATCGATTTTCTGGAAATCAAAAATTAATTTATCGAATATATTGGTTTTAATTTTTTGTTGTTGTTGTAAACTCGCATAATTTCCGAGGCGCATTAATTTTTGACTCTTATCGTGCCAATATTCACCATAAAATTAAATGCGCATATAATTAGGATCATGATATGCTGTAAATAAAACTCAATTTGTTTTGGATACTTTACTATCAAACCAGATTTCCCGCAACACTAGAACTTTTTTCTTAGGTATTATTTACTGCTAAATGAATCAGAAGAGCACAGAATCGAACAAAGCTGAACAACAAAAACCAACCACGATATCACAGTGAAGTTTGACAGCCGTGGCCATTTGGCCTTATACTGGTTTTTATGGCAGCCAATAGGTTTTATGAAGGTTCACAAGAGGTCATAACTACTTTCACTACACAGCTCGAAAAAGTAGAGTGAAATTCTGTTCAATATCATGTACATAAATGGAGCGTCACAAAAAATAAAATTCTACATTATACATCGTGTTATGTTCAGGGACATTACATACATCGCGGATAATATTGCATGCAAAAACTCATCTTTGTTAGAAGTTCTTCATGCAAGTTGCTGCTTTGTGTGGAATGAAATAAAATTTAGCATGCTCTGATATTTACATCACAATGAAAATTCAGATTTTTTTTTCTGTGTAGAACAATTTCAAAATTTTTATGGTCTTATAAAGGTTTTATCAACTTGTTTTCACAACCGTCTATAGAGTGGGCCATTTTGCACAAATTTAGACTTTTAAGAAGCCTAGAGGAGGTGGTGGTAGACAAAACAGATTTGAATGTAGTTTTATCAACAAAACTGGGAGGAGTGCTATACGGTTGGATGAAAACTAAAATTGTTACTTGGGTATTGCCCTCAATATTTGCGATCTAGCGATTGTATGCTAGCTGGCGCACCTTATTGTGAACGTTCTTCATTATATTCAGCAAATCCTTCTAAGCGAGAAGTTTTGACACGTTCTTCCAATCCTTTTCAAACTTTTAAATGGTATCTTCTGCCGAGGCATGTTTCCTAAGAATGCCCAAAAGTCTTCAATTGGTCGGATTTGCGGGCAATTGGATGGTTCATGTCCATTGGAACGAATGCTACATTCTTGGTGGCATAGCATTCTACCGATGATTTTGCGTAATGGCAAGACGCAACATCTGGCCAAAAGACAACAGGATCCTCGTGACTTCGAAGCATGGGTAGAGGTCGTTTTTGTAAGCACTCTTTAATGTATATATCACTGATCATCGAAGAAAATGAGATGTGAATGCGAAATCTTACCGCAGCCACAAATAGTTTGCTAGACCATATCAGCCGCACTGAGCTGGTGAAAATAACGCCCAACACCTTAACGTTCTCCTTCGTCTGCAGATTCGGTTTTTTTTTTCATTAGGGCGAATCTACAATTGAGAGACTCTCTCTGTGTACTTTCTCTTTCACCAATAGCTAAATCATTTTCACATTTTTCGTTTGGCTGTTTGCCCAATTTGCTAGCCAGCACTCTTATCTTGCGATCTGTGTGAAAAAAATCAATCCATAGTTTTATAATGGCGCTGTAATTAATGAAAGAGAACGAGGCAAGAGAGAGTCTCTCAATTATAGATTCACCCTAATGAATAAAAGTCCTAGAATTTTGCCTTCTCTTTTTTCGCAACCAGCTGGCCCAAGCGATCCTTGAGCGACAGTGTTGCTTGAAAAATCGGTTTGTCAGTGATGCAGCATTTTTGCGCGGCGCTCAGAACACGATGGCTTCTAGACGGGCCTTCATCACACGGGAGAGGATTTTGTAGTCTACGTTGAGCAGGCTGATTGGTCGGTATGCACTTGCTGTTCCATCTCCTCCTCTCTTTTTGACGAGCACGATTGTGTCATCGGAGAATTCCGGAGGGAGCTCATTCGTCATGGCTTCATTCTCGGGTATGGCTCTCTCACAATCAAAATGCTCTTCCCCAATCTCTCTGTGGGTGACGTACGTAGGTGCGGGAGTACTGGGGTACAGCTTCACCCAAACGTCGTGAAGTTGCAATTGCTGTACGGCTGCTTGTAGCGCCGGACTTGTATTGGCACTCGTGGATTCGCTCGGACATAGCACACAGTTGAAATCACCGGCGAGGATGACGTGTTGCGTGTTGTGGCAAAGGTAGTAAGGATCGTTGAAAAATCGCTCTCTCTCCACACGAAAGTCTGTCCCCGAAAGAGCGTAAATATTACATAGCGTAGTGTTATGCACTCTCGCAGCGATAAGTCGGTCATCCAGACTCCGCTCCAGGAGCGAGAACTGTGTGTGCTCTTTAAGTGTGATTGCCGTTCCCCTTCTTGCTTGATCTAACATTACAGACAACGTTGTAGCCAGAGAATGAGAGCTGCTCGATCTCAACCTCCTGCAGGAACACGAAATCGAGATCTAGAGTCCGTAGAAACGTTCAAAGGGCGTCAATTTTCGTTGCGTTCGTGATGTTGTTGATGTTGATGGATGCGAGAGTGTAGCTAGCGAACTCATCCATTATGAGGATTGCATACCACCATCTCGCTCGTGTCAACTTCCACGCGAGGCTTCTTGCTTGATGCTCGTGTGCGGTGTTGCCTTCTGTTGGTATTTGATTCGACAGACGAGTCTGTATCGTTACCATCGGATTTGCCACTAGCAGTTTAGCGAATCACTCCGCTGCTAGCAGGGAGCTGATGACCTGTAGAGGGGGTTAACAACCTGCTGTCCGATAAGATTCGAGAAAGACACTGTTTCCACTGGTAAATAGCGTGATTTTGACTTCCACGGAACGATAGTAAAAGCGTCTGTTCAGGGGCGACCCCGGCGCAGTGGTTAACATCCATACCTCTCACGCTAAAGTCACGAGTTCGAATCTCATCCCCGGACAACTTACGAAAATACCCAAAAGAGGTATTTGAGTGACTACGACGGGAGATGATCCAGCCCGAGGCTGAAAATCTCGATAATCAAGATAAAAAAAAGCGTCTGTTCAGCTCGGAAGTTGAGCACTCACTGTAACCATCACAAATACACGCGTATAACGCAAAGGTAATGTCTGTTTGTATTATATTATTTCGTGACGCTCTAACTTTTCACACTCGCAACGTGTATCCCAGTATTGAAAACACAGGCGTCGTACTACGTCAAAAACATGCTCTGATTGTATTCTACCGGGCAAACACTTGAATCATCCGTTTGCTTGGAATAGAACTCACGCTATGCTAATACATACTTCGGATATCGAAAACATCGGACACATTCTGCCGCCTTAGTCCGGTTCCGCAAAACATTTTTATACCAACGTGATCAATCTTTGAGAGCAATCAATCTTAATCTAAGAAGTAACGCAGTTAGGGATCAGCTCCCCGATCTTTATCGAATCGAAAATGACGACTTCTTGAATGCATCATTTTTCTTGTCACCGGCCAGGTCAACTGCGTAGCATGTGCCGATGAGAGGACTCCAAGAAATAGAGCGATTTCAGAAAGAGTGACTGAAATCGCTCTACTACTTCGAATCAAGCGAAGATGCATTAAAGCTGTGTCTATTTAGAATCCGGAATAATATAATCATCTGTATCTTGGTAACAGATTGACGTACAAATAAGTTTAATATATCAAAACAAAAGTAATTCACTGTTCTTTAAGGAAAAAATATCAATACAAATCATTTCTCTTCGTTTCTAATGAAAATTCGCACTTTCTTCTTTATTCCTCCCATCAAACGCTGCACACCTCCGGAGTCAACTTCCTTGGCACATTTGTTCCACATTTTGGTCATCTGAGTCGCTTCCCCAGGCCGTTTTTCCACTTTTCTTAAGCTTCCGCTTCATTATTGCCCAAAATCTCTCGATGGGCCGGAACTGCGGGCAGTTGGGTGGATTTATGTTTTTATCGATGAAATCTACGTTATTATCGCGGTACCACTAGATGACTTCCCGGCTGTAGTGGCAACTCGCCAAATCTGGCCAAAACTTCACTGGACCTTTATGGGCTTTAATGAAAGGTAGTACGCGGTTTTTGAGGCAATCTTCCTTGTACAGCTTCGAGTTCATCGTCTTATTCGTCACGAACACTTTGATCTTTGCTCCGCAGCTGCATATCCCTTGCCAAATCATCAGTTTTTTTTTTGGCAAATTTGTCCATAAAAGCAAACTCAAACCTCGCAGGAACATCTCCTCGTGCCGTCGTTATGTAGAATTTTTGGCCAGGAAGCTGTCCGAAATCCATTTTGACGTAGGTTTCATCGTCGATGAGCAGGCATCCTTGATACTTCGTCAAAACCTGCTGGTACAATTTTCGAGCTCGAGTTTTGGTGACGAAACTTTGCTTCAACGTTCTGTTTGATTGCTTGCTGGCTCGATAAGAACGATATGCTGCTCGCAAACGAATTCTTCGAACGGTACTGCGAACAGCAGCGTATTCTTGTGCGATTTCATTATCTGATAGTCCAGGATTTGTTCTGACGGTTCTCAACACCTTCTGGTTCAGCTTGCGGTCATATGTTCCACTACGACGCTTACCTTGGGGCACTCGATTCACGCTATTTTGCTCCCTGAAACGTTAAAATATGGAATGAAATGCCTCAAGATATCTTGCGAGCCAGCTGTGACGCTTTCCAACAACGTATGCGGCTGGCAATTAAATTAAGACAAATGATAAAGATATAACAAACAGGAAATAGGTATATTCAATCAAGGTTCATATTTTTATGAATTCATACTTCACCGACAGGAATTCCCACTCACCCTGTGTATGTAATTAGAATTTGAATGCTTTCGTTGAAACTTTGTTTTAAACAATGATTTAAATGGTTTCAGTTGAGTTTGAATTAAATTGCATTAAATTTTAACAATTACTACGAAAAAAGCATGGTGTCTTGAATCTCCTTGGCGCAGTGTAGCAGTCTCTGATAGTAAGTGGATCTGCTGAAGTCTTAATCAGGTTCACCTGGATTGCTGGCAAAGACTGAGAATTCATTCTCAATTTCCCATGCTGGATAATCTGTGTTAAGGATGGAAAGTGTTTTGTCGGCGTGATATGTTCTAATATTACAATCATTTCTATTCCTAGAAGTGTTAATTTTGAGTCAAGCCATGGAGACCATCCAATGTTCCAAAACGTTTTGCCCACAGTTGTTTCTGTTTTTTTTTTTCAATCGACTAAGAATGACCTCCACCGTTAATATTCTGATCGACGCACACTTCCTAAGAAAAAACGCAGCCCAGATCTAATTAAGAAAACAGTCGGTGTTTCCATTTTGTGTTCCATCTTCTACAGTAACACAGGTTCAGATATGTTAATTGATGAACAAAGATCCAACGGCTAATCACGATGCCATTTGCTCGCAGAATTGAAAACAAATTGGAATTTAAGTGTTTGCCATTGCAGATAATTGCTTCGGTCTAATTGAATTACATCCAAAATTCTGACGACACGATCGCGCACGTCTAATCACACGCTTCCTGTGTGCACCGTAACGATTGAAGAACCGCTTAGCAGCAACTAAATTAGCCATAAAACCGAAACGTTCGTTGATCGTAATTTTGAAACGCTCGACTTTGAACGCCGTTCATGACTTGACTAAGCATTTCTAGCATCAGAAAGAAACGCATGCTACTTCAAACTAGTCCGATCGGTTGGTTCGACTAATATCGGCGTGGGCTCTAGTTCCCTTAGCTCACCGATAATGACTCGATGAAAACGTGCACTGCGAACAGAAGTAGCAGGAGCAGAGCAGCCCCGTTATAGGACCCGGTCAGCCCCGGTGGAAAGAAAAAAGCTGAACCACGAAGAGTCATGCGTGATGTGCGGTGACCACAGACCACGAGACCGCGGAGAATGACGCACTGCACAGACACACGCGCCCTGCCCATGGCCTGAACAACGAGATGCACACCAAGTGTGCGACCAAAACGACGACCGAAAGGCGATCGAGTTCGAATCCGCAAAACTGTCCCAAGACCTCGGGAAACGCTAGTGGGGGCTGGGAAGGTGTATGCAAGTTCAATCTTTTCTCTACTTTTTTTTTCGTTCAGCTCATGTTCGTTCTCCTGTTACATGGCCGGGTCTCTCGCTGGTGAGGCTGTTTTGGGAAACATGGCAAAAATTCGATTCGGTTGTTCAATAATAACACGATATTTTTGTGCATACCCACACGCGGGGCCATAACGGTGCTTTCGGGAGGGGGTTCCTCTCCGGACAATCCAGCCAACGTCTCATGCCTTTAACTACCAGCTACCAAACATATACCTATAGGTTGGTAATGTGAACCGATACCAATCTGGCTATATTTTTTCGGTTCTTTGAGGAGTGGGCAATTTTTGTCTTGGCAATTTCGTATGCCAGCGCTACTTCGAAGCCGGTTGATTGCGGTCAACGAACGATCTGACCGCTTGCATATCTCTAATTAGACGGGCAGTAATATGTTACCGAGTGCCGTTTGCTGGTTTGCCCGTATTTGGCGCTGGACAATGGCTCAACATTTTTAGAGTACAACAGGACTAATGGTAATGGCTGCTTTCGATACAGTTTGAAATGGGCTCTAACGAGGCTTACAAATGGGCTGTCACTTTTAGTGACACGACTGTTGGGAGTGCTGTAAATGCAAATGGCCGGTTTGTTATGGCTCAACGGTTCATGAGTAATGATCGAATTATTTCTAGTTTGCTGTTTGGGGGTGCTAAAGAGGAATCGTCACCTAACATATAAGGGTTTTTTTTTTTTTTTTTGTTGGGGCGTAGAACCACTGCGTCCACTGAGTTGAACTTTTGTGGTATACCCCTGTTTACTATTCTAATTCGCATCTTAAAGCTAGATCACCATTTGTCAAGTGACCAGCCCAAGACGCGTCTCCCAGTCTGGCAAAATTGAGTTTATAAAACCCACCACCTTTCCAGGATTTGCAGTCCAAATTTCTTTAGGTTGCATATAGCCACTGTACAGAAATTTAAGTCTGCTCTTGTACAAAGCATCACAACTGCAAAGCAGATGTTCCGAGGTTTCACGTTCCATGTTACAGAAACGGGTTAAGGGGTATGATTGAGCTATGAGTGTTCTCGTCTTGTTAAATTGCTGATAGCGACGGGAATGGATCGATGTATTGGAAAGAAGCTTGAGGATATGTTAAACCCATTTGATATCAATGCGTTTGAAAGCGGTGAATGAATCCTTATTGCTGTTAAATCTGCATCTATGATCAAAACCGTACTTTTAATAAAGTCAGATCAAAACCGCGATGGCTACAAAAAATAATGAAAAATGAATCCTTAGTGGGGAAGATACAAAGGATTTGTGTGTTGAAGAGAAAACCTTAGCACTATTAAGAAGTATGTATTATAAAGCGATTTGAGGAATCTTTGAAAAAGTTCGGCTCATATTTATTGCAGGACAAGAGGTCGAAAGGAGAAAAAGTCTAAAGGACAAATGGCTGAATAATCAAAAGTGGTACAAAAAGTCAAATAAATAGAAGTGACGGTTGGATGAATGTTGAAAAGAGCAAAGAGAGAAGTAGGGGAAGTGTTGGCTTCAGCAATGTTGACTTTTCTCGGCAATCGATTTTGAAAACCTTTAATTCCATCTTCCATTCCAATTATTTTATTCCATCAAAGCACTTCACTGAATATATTCATATGATAACTTGGTGCTTTAGCTTTAATATGGGTTTGAGTTTATCCATATGCTCTCTTAAATGCAGCAGTTTTGTTTTCTATATTAGAACAACATTTTTTTTCACAAGGGGCTGCCAACAATAGTCACACTTATTTGAAAAGTTTGGCGATTTATGAAAACACACGCAAGCCATTCTGGATTATTCTGTCGATTGTAATAGATAGATAAGGCTTGTTCGCGACCAAATCTGGACACCCCTTAATACGTATAAATCTGAAATACTTCAACAACACGTGAAATATTTTGCAGACTAATGAACGTATGTCTGTTCATTGTGTAAAATCAATTTTTGGTGATATTACAAGCTTTTAGATCGAAGATGGCGTCGAAAGAAGAGCAATTGTGTTCGATCGCAATGAAAATCCGGATCTGTCAGTAAGAAAACTTGCAAAAAAGCTTGCTTTTCCTGCAAGCACTGTCCATCACGTTCTTAAATCTTTCGATACACGTTTGACAACAGCCAAGAAGACTAAGAGTGGAACAAAAACGGATCTCAGGAACCATCAGAAGGACGCAAAGGTGAAGCAAATATTGCAGAAGAGACCAGATCGGTACGTACTGTGGCTAAAAAAATTAAAATGTCCCCAACCTTCGTGCATACTTCCAAGCACCGACAAGGTAGGAAGTCGTTCAAGGTGAAAACTGTACCAAACCGTAATGATAAACAGAATGTGACGGGTAAACCCGGGCTCGCAAGTTGTATCGCGAATATCTGCGTGATAATGGACGATGAAACTTATGTGCTGGAAAACTTGAAGCAGCTTCCCGGAATGTCTTATTATACTGCCATGCAACGGAACGGCGTAGAGGAGCATTTCAGGATGAAGAAAAAGCCCAAGTTTCCCAAAAAATATTTGGTTTGGCAGGCTGTGGTCGAGCAAGCCAAAGCTTCATCACTACCGGAACGGTAAACAAGGAAATATACCGTGAAGAATGCCTAAAGAAGCGATTGTTACCATTTCTACGCATCCATGACGCTCCCTCGCTATTCTGGCCTGATTTGGCATCTTGTCACTACGACAAAGATGTTTTGGAATGATATAAAGCGAATGAAGTCCATGTTGTACCAAAAGAGGCGAATCCACCTAACTGCCCGGAGTTGCGACCTATCGAGCGGTATTGGGCTCTTGTGAAGGGAGAACTTTCTCAATATAAACAACAAGCTACAACTATAGAAACATTTCGAAGATCTTGGACAAAAGCAGCTAAATCGGTTGCAAAGAAGTCTGCACAGACCCTAATGGCTGGAGTAAACTCAAAAGTTCGTAGTTTCTTCATGCATCCTAATTACTTAATTACTAGTTTTAAGATGACTAATAATGTACAATTAAATGAATATAAAATGCATCTTGGATTGAACAAACAGCAAATTTGTTTTATTCCAAATTTAATCGGTCCAGATTTTGTCGCAAACAAGCTTTAATCCCGAAGCAAATAAATGTAAACAAACAAAAACGTCAGATGTGTGCACGATGCTGCAAAAACACTCATAAAAGGCTCTGGTAGACTCTGGTAGAATCTACTTAACTTGCGTAAACTATGCAAATCCCTCTATATTGACATTTTAAATCTTGAATAATAAATGAAGAAGTTCGTAAAAACATGTAGAATTTATTCAAATATCTTGTTGGAGTTTTAATGACACTAGATACAACCTGTTATTTCTTCCAATGAACAAATAGTTGAACACTTTCGAAATTGTTTGAGTAACTACAATTACTATTGTAGGCAAACTCTCAGCCTATTGGGGCTAACAGCCCAGATTTCCCAAGGTTCCATAAGACCTTTGTCAAGAAATCTGCATCTTTTGTGAAATAGTGCAATGCAGTCACTCAGTAACTGTTCAGATTTTTCACTCATTAGGTAACAAAAGCGACATTTAAAGGGTGTCCACGATGAAATTGCCACACACAAAATTGATTCGCAAAATTCGAGTTTTCATCCGATTGCCATCAAATTTTCAGGGATTAAGAAATAACTATTAAACTTCATTTTACCATTTTACTCGTATTTTATTTACAGTCCATACGCAAATGCCCGCACCTTGGCCTTAACCCCGGCCAAAAGATTCTGCACAACCTGTGAATCAACCGTTTTTTGCATGTAAACCCATACTTTCTTCAGTTCCTCGACTGTCTTCACTACCTTAGGTCGTTTAAGAAGGTGCTGTTTCATAATCGCCCAGTACTTCTCGATGGGGCGGAGCTCCGGAGTGTTGGGAGGGTTGAACATTTTCGGCACGAAATTGACCTTATTGTCCGCATACCACTTCAGCACGTTCTTGGAGTAGTGGCATGAGGCCAAATCCGGCCAGAAGATTGTTGGGACGTTGTGGGCCTTCAGGAGAGGAAGCAGCCGCTTCTGGAGGCACTCTTTTATGTACACCTGTCCGTTCATCGTGTCCTGGGTCACGAAAGGTGCACTCCGCTTCCCGCACGTGCAGATGGCTTGCCAAACCAGGAATTTCTTCGCAAATTTGGACATCTTCTGAGTGCGGACATGCTCCGGAACGCTGAACTTATCCTTGGCCGTGAAAAACAGGTTGCCGGGGATCTGTTTGAAGTCGGCCTTAACATATGTTTCGTCGTCCATGATGCAGCATTCAACTTTCGTCAGCATGTTGAGGTACAACTACCTGGCACGGGTTTTGGCGTACTTGTTCTGCTTCTCGTCGCGATTAGGGGCCTTTTGTACCTTGAACGTTCGAAGCCCAGCCTTAGTTTTGGCCTTCTGGACAAAACTTCGGCTTAGGTGCAGCTTCTTAGCCACATCCCGAACGGAGGCGTTCGGATTTCGGTTGAAGGCCCCAACTACGCGGTTGTGATTTTTGGTGTTGTACGGAATACTTTTTCCTTCACTTCTGGGCTTCCGATCGGTGGTCAACCGTTCCTCGAACCGCTTAATCACTCGCGACACCGTGGAATTCGCGATTCCCAACGTTTTAGCGATGGAACGATGCGAGAGATCCTTGTTCTCGTGATGAATGCGCAAGATTTTATCACGCACGAGCTGTTCTTTCGACTCCATTTCCGCGAGTTTTGATCACAGGACTTTAAAACTTGCAGGATGTAAATAATGCACTATGAACTAAATCCACCCAAATTTTCATTAAATTCTACCCAACGGTTAAAAAGTTAGAGCAATTTCATAGTGTGGCAATTTCATCGTGGACACCCTTTATCTTCATGCAGCTTGCCGATAAGCTTTAGGGGAACTGCCCCCATATTAATCTCATTGTTCCTATATTCATCCTACGATGAATCAAACAATTGGGCAGTTGAAGGATCGGTTTCGTTTTCTAATAATGTTTGCTTACGTTAAATAACTACAACAAACATTACTAACTAATCCTTCAACTGCCCAATTGTTTGATTCATCGTAGGATGAATATAGGAACAATGAGATTAATATGGGGGCAGTTTCCCTAATTGATATTTACTAGGACAATGTCCTGTTATTAAACCCGTGTTTTATACAGATCAATAGTTGAGAGATTTAGTAACTCATAAGTATGAGAAGCGATTGGCTTTATAAAACGTTTTGATTGCCGGGCATTTAAAGCATTATTCCAGTTGTACTTGTGCCTTTATTTTCTCCCAGTTGTTAAGCTCCATTTTAAGAGCACTAGAAAATATACCAAAAAAGGGTTCGGGTCCAATGAACTGCATGGTTGATCCTATTTTTGCAAATTCATCAGCTTCTTCATTTCCATCGATTCCGCAATGCCCAGGAACTCAGTATAGGTTAACCATATTGCGACAGGACAGTTGCTGTAACAATTTTAAATACTCCCAAACTAGTTTAGACGTGATTTTTATTTTATTTTAAAGCATTTATCGTTGCTTGGCTAACTGAACAAATGCATATATTTGCATTTTTATAATTCCTTTTAATACAAATTACTGTACCATGTCCACGGCGCATTCTAAAATGGCGTATATTTCTGCCTGAAATATCGTGGGCCATTTTCCAATTGATACCGACAAGTTAATTCCAAGGCCAGTTATTCCAGCAACTACCATACTATCTTGTTTAGAGCCATCTGTATAAAAGACTAACGATCCGGGCCGAATATCCGGCCCTCCTGCGTGCCAATCCAAATGAGTCACGTCATGAACTGGGAATCTATGGTTAAATTTATGATGTATTATGGAGAGTGTGAGCTGTTTAATAAGAAGAATGATTAGTAATTTCCATTTAATTCCAACTACCTTTATTGCTTATCTTGACAGAAACGCGTATTTCGTCTACTTCTTCAGTGTCGTGTACTAATACTCGACTGAAAGAAAACCTTCGCCACCTGCCGTATTTATCCTATTTTCTAAGTACAAACACTTGTACCTATAGCTAACATGTTTTGTACCTAACCTATCCTGAGTCCAAAACAAATATTATGCTTGATATCTACCTCGCCTTTTCCTTACACCTAACATGATTATTCCGTAGCAGCGGGTGTTCCACTGCGTCGGTTTTGATGTCGTTTAGGTATTAAGTTAAAGAGCCATGTGTACCCGTTACCTTGGTCTTTGTTTAGTAGATTTGTGTTTTGTTGTTTGTTGATTTCTAAGCTTTCTGCGACGTCTAATTTCCAGGGTGTAGAGGTAGTCCGTAAGATTGTGATGTCATTCGTCGTTATGTCGTGATTTTCCGTAAAGATGTGTTCTGCATCTGTCGATTTGAAGTTATGTGAAATTCCTTTGTCTCAGGAATTCGTACAACATCTTCTTTCATCAGATCATATAAATGAAAATGAAGTAATGGTATCTTTCGACGTCACCGCCTTTTTCCCTAGCGTACCGATCAAGGACACGATCAACCTTCTAGAAGATTGGCTTTCAAAACAAGGAGATGATACAGCATGGAAGCAAAAGGTGCGAATGTACCTTAAGCTCACCCGACTTTGCATGGAAGAGAACTACTTTACTTTCAGAGGTTCTTTCTATAAACAACTAAAAGGAGCCCCTATGGGAAACCCTCTATCCCCATTCCTCTGTGAACTGTGTATGGCAAATCTAGAAACCATCCTGAAACGTGTGTCTGTCCCCTTCGATAAAGATATTACACAAAAGCTGAAAACTCGACTTAGGGAATTTAGCTTGGACTTAGTTTTCTTGAACAGGCACAATAAATTGGCATCGTTGTTAGGCGTCGGTGGCGAAGGTTTTCTTTCAGTCGAGTATTAGTACACGACACTGAAAAAGTCTGCACATTGTAGACGAAATACGCGTATCTGTTAAGATAAGCAATAAAGGTAGTTGGAATTAAATGGAAGTTACTAATCATTCTTCTTATTTTCTAGTTTTATGATGTAGTTTATTCACTGCATAAAGTCCTCATTCATCATAATTTGTGGACTTAATTGAAACTCTTTTATGATACTTAGGTGTCCAATAAGATCTCTATCGAAGAAATTCATGGACCGTTTCAGCCTTTTGAGCACTTTTCAGTGCATCAAATTTAATAAATTGATTTAAAGGAATAAGATTAAATATTGATTCTAGAGCTTTAGATGGAGCGCTACGAATTGCTCCAGTAATGGAAGAAGTAGCAAGCCTTTGCAGCTTGTTCAATTTGATTTGTGCCGTATTCTGTTTGGTTTTTGTCCACCAGAAAAGTGACACGTAGGTGATGTTGGGTTTAACTATAGTCGAGCAGACCCCATTTTTCCCAAAAAGTGCTTTTACAGATCCAGAAAGCATTTGTGACTTTCCCAATTTGTTGTTCATTGTGTTCATTCCAACAAAGCTTGTTATCTAAAGTTGGCATAGCATAGCATAGCATCAGAAGCGCCAACTTCAGAAAATTATTGGGTGGAGGGGGGGGGGGATGCTCGGCCGGTTGGCTTTGCAACATTTTTCTACAAAATAATGCAAAAATATAAATATCAGTATTTTAAAGGGCAATTAGTCCAATGAGTAAAAAACGAAAACAACCATTTTTCAGTGCACAGATAAAGAGGAAACGACTAAAATATTAACCTGCACTTAGTAATTCAGAAAAAGCACCAAAAAATGATAGAAGTGCCACTAAATTATTAAGGCCTGTGCCAACAAATAATGTGTGATCAGCATTAAAAATTTAGGAATGAGCAATAATACATGAGAAATGATCTTTGGATAATCTAATTGTGACCGGTAAATCTGTCAAATAAAGCAACAGGTATTAGTAAATGTGCAAATAAATATGGCTTAATTTCCGCCAAATGATGTTATTTGAGCACTAAACTATTCGCAAATGTCTTGGATTTTTATTAAATTTTCCCATAAAAATAGTAAAATTAGCAATAAATAACTAAATAACCGACTGTTCCTTTTTAATGTTGAGATTGTTTCTTTGGCTTTCAGTCTTTTATGTAGTGGAAACAGATATTTTTTCTATTTTCCGACGTTTCGGCGCAATGTATTTTGCCTTCTTCTAAGGGTAAATAGTTTTGTTCCATACAATGTTTTTTTTATTGATGTTTGTTTAATTTTATTTGACCATTCCTTTTATGTATATGTCCACAACAGTGATGATCAACACAACTACTACTAGACGTTTTAATGTAACAACAAAACATATAATGACAAAAACAGAAATCTAGTATGTAATATTAAATTAAAATAACAGAAATGTAGCATACCGACATATTATATTATTTTTACAGTGATCCTTAGAAGAAGGCAAAAAACATTGCGCCGAAACGTCGGAAAATAGAAAAAATATCTGTTTCCACTACATAAAAGACTGAAAGCCAAAGAAACAATCTCAACATAACTAAATAACTACAATAAAAAAACTCAAATGTCCTAGGTAGTAGATACAATTACCCATCTTTAAATTCAAAAATAATTTGATATCGTGAAAACTTTCCCATGAAATATTCAAAAACACCATTTGAAAACTGAATGGGTTCCAGAGAGCAGAAAATAAATGCAGGCAAAAAATTGGGAATGAGCCATAAAAAGTTGTGATGTGTTTTAGGACAAATTAAAAAAATGCATATGGAAGAGGTAAAATGAGCAATGAATATTCAATAATGCGCAATAGACAATGATATTTTTGCAAATGGACTTATGAACGTATACATTCCAAATAAGAGTTGTTGAGCTTCTACAATTGATATTTTTATCAAATGATATGTTGAGTTTACCAATAACCATAAGACTGTCGCTTGAATGGAAAAAAATATTGTTGGTAAAGAAGATCATTTAATATGGTCACTACTTATAAATACGGTTAAAAAATGTATCGATGCCAAGGAAAAGTACAAAAATCAACCTGTGATAATTTTGAAAACAGCAATCGGAAATAAAAAATATGTTCAATTTTATAATACAAAGCAGCACTTAGAAAAAGACTACTCATTTGAATGGCTTACATTTTTCAAAGCAGATTGGTAGCAACGACAGTAAATTCTCACAAAATTTGCGATGAAACATCAAGCAATTTTATAATCAATCAGAGCAAAGGAGCATTTCTAAATTCAAAATGTGCAATGAACTTTGGGAAAAATAACAAATACCTAGCAAATGATAAGATCAAATCGTCCAGATAAAAATAAAAAAATAAAATAAAAAATCAAACTTATTGTATACCGTATATGACATGTCGGACAGTCAGTAAATGAGGACATATCAATTTTATTTAGTTAGTAGGTTATTTTTCCAACATTTAACGATTTCATAGTTGCGGTGCATTACAAACGTTGTAAGGAGTCTATGAACTTATAAAAATGATCATAACTGGCGTTCTGTTAAGGTGAAGGAACATAAATGTTAGGAAGAAAAAGCCGCTACAACGATAAACGTAATCTTTGCGTAAACTTGATCCTAGGTATACAAAGTCATTAGAATAAGATTCAATGCTGATTCTCGGAAATTGGATGATAAATGTGAATAAGATGTTTTTCGAATATTCTTAAATGTGTGATTAACTGAAGCAATCTGACTTTGAAAAAGCAAACGATCTTGTTATTTTGGTTGAACCTCTTAACGGAATCCCCTACACTCTTTTTGGTAGCCATTGTGTGTGGTGGATGAGTAGATCAATTACAAGGACGTTTGAATGACGAATTATGTTCGTCAACAATAAGAATTTACTGGCGTTGCTACCAATCTGCTTTGAAAAATGTAAGCCATTCAAATGAGTAGTCTTTTTCTTATTGCTGCTTTATATTATAAAATTGCACATATTTTTTATTTCCGATTGCTGTTTTGATTTGTGCGCCTAAACATTGATAATGGTTTGATGACTATTTCAAAATTATCACAGGTTGATTTTTGTACTTTTCCTTGGCATCGATACATTTTTTAACCGTATTTATAAGTAGTGACCATATTAAATGATCTTCTTTACCAACAATATTTTTTACATTCAAGCGACAGTCTTATGGTTATTGGTAAACTCAACATATCATTTGATAAAAATATCAATTGTAGAAGCTCAACAACTCTTATTTGGAATGTATACGTTCATAAGTCCATTTGCAAAAATATCATTGTCTATTGCGCATTATTGAATATTCATTGCTCATTTTACCTCTTCCATATGAAATTTTTTAATTTGTCCTAAAACACATCACAACTTTTTATGGCTCATTCCCAATTTTTTGCCTGCATTTATTTTCTGCTCTCTGGAACCCATTCAGTTTTCAAATGGTGTTTTTGAATATTTCATGGGAAAGTTTTCACGATATCAAATTATTTTTGAATTTAAAGATGGGTAACTGTATCTACTACCTAAGACATTTGAGTTTTTTTATTGTAGTTATTTAGTTATTTATTGCTCATTTTACTATTTTTATGGGAAAATTTAATAAAAATCCAAGACATTTGCGAATAGTTTAGTGCTCAAATAACATCATTTGGCGGAAATCAAGCCATATTTATTTGCACATTTACTAATACCTGTTGCTTTATTTGACAGATTTACCGGTCACAATTAGATTATCCAAAGATCATTTCTCATGTATTATTGCTCATTCCTAAATTTTTAATGCTGATCACACATTATTTGTTGGCACAGGCCTTAATAATTTAGTGGCACTTTTTTCATTTTTTATTGCTCAATTCTTTCTTTTAATTGATGATTAATTATGCTGCCAAGAGAAACATTGAATTTTCTGCGTTATCTAATGCACACACTGGGAATGCTAGGTTTGGCAGAAAATAATGGGATATTTTATGTAAATTTAAGCCAGATAACGCCTGAATCTAACCAGTTGTGTGAAAGATTGCAAACAATTTCGTTGTTTACGCCTTCTTGGAATTAAACAAGGGGAAATTCTATGCGCCTGTTAAGATTCATAATTTTTTTCTGTTTTTTTTTTTTTTTTTTTTTTTAAAAAAATACAAAGGCCCCCACACCCCCCCCCCTCCACCAAAAAAAAATATTTTTTCTTGCTTTTTCCGTAAAAAAAACAAATCCAAAACTTCATCCATCCCCACATCATCCGCCATCTCCTTGTGGAAGTGCAATATGCCAACAGAATTCACCCGCTGTTGTCCCATGGTGGAGCGCAAGTATGTCTTCAGTCTCCGAAGTCCCGAAAATGACCGCTCAGGTGTTGCAGAAAATGTCGGAATAGTCACAAATATATTCCGAAATTTTACAAACTCTGGGAGAAGTTCAATCAAATGCGGTTTTTTCTTGAAAAAGTCAACAATATCAAAATTTCCAAACACATTCCTGATTCCTTTCATTAACTCCTATAGCAATAGTAATATTGTAAGACCACTTCTGACTGTTTGTGCATTTTGTCAATGTATTTTTTTGATTTTTTAATTACCACTCTCTTCCATGGGGTAAAAAAATAAAACCAATTTAAGCCCCTTGAAGCAACAATGAGCAGAGCAAGGCTACCCAAGTAACAATTTCAGTTCTATTCCAGCCGTATAGCACTCCTCCCGGCTTTGTTGATGACACTACATTCAAAACTGTTTTGTCCACCAACACCTCCTCTATGCATCTTTAAAGCCGAAATGTGTACAAAGTGGCCCACTCTATAGACGGTTGTGAAAACAAATTAATAAAACCTTTCTAAGACCATTAAGATTTTGAAAATGTTCTAGTGAAAGCTGTTATGACCACTTGAGAACCATCATAAAACCTATTGGCCGCCATCAAAACCAGCATAGGGCTGAATGGCCATAGCTGTCAAACTTCACGGCGATATCGTGGTTGGTTTTTGTTGTTTTGCTTTGTTGCTCTTCTGATTCATTCAACAGTAAATAATGGCTAAGAACAAAGTTCTACTGTTGCGGGAAATTATGGTTGATAGCAAAATATACAAAAGATATTGAGTTTTTTTTATAGCGTATCATGCTCCAAATCATATGCGCATTTAATTTTATGGTGAATATTGGCACGATTAGAGCTGAAAATTAATGCGCCTTGGAAATTATGCGAGTTTACAACAACAAAAACAAAATTGAAAGAAATATATTCCGTAAATTAATCATGAAACTCCTGAAAATTGATGGAATTCAATAGGGTTATCTAAACGAATACCGAAGTTTGTCTCAGATCTACAGTTCAATTGTATTACATTTAAAATTTGGTGTATTTATTTTTTCACATTTCAATTATTTCATATATTTCAATATGGCGATTGCAAGAAATCACAGTTTTGCCAAAAAGCCAATTTATCTTAGCAATGGCTACTATAAAACTATCTGGTCGCTTGGTAGCTTTCCTTAATGCCAGTTAGCCGTTTAATGCATTTACTGGAGGCAAAATGGTTTTAAAATGCTTTTTCAACTGACCATAATAAGATAATATGAATGAGTCCTAAAACGGCATTTCAAAACAGCATTTTATGAGTTAATAAAGTCAAAATAAAACCTTTGATAGGAGTAAAAGGAATTTTAGAAGTCAAGGTTTTAAGATCGTTGTAAAGAAGCTGTGTAGGTTCTTATAAACCTGACTAAAATTTGAAACCTATTGGCATATCTTGCTGCCATAATAAAGCCGAATTGATTATTAGTGGCTTTCATAAAACTTTAATAAAACTTTATAAAGCTGGATGGTTTTGGCAATGTTACTTGGGTATGGAATTCCAATAGTAGAAATGATTTCCAATAGGATGCATACTATGTGACCTTTTCGAACCTTTTCAGCAGACTGTGCAGTCAACATTTGTAAAACAATACTTGATAAGGCTTGCTTCATTTAGAATTGGAACATATTGTGGCGCTCCTGGTGGACGGATTTGGAAGTTCTTGGCGCCCACGTGTCGGGAATTTTGTCAGCTTCACGTATGTATTTTTGACATTCCGCAAATTGACTGTACTTTGTAAACAATCAACATGGAAACCGAAAGAAGGGAAAAAATAGTACCGTGAGGAGAACTCGACTCCGGGAAGGAATCAAGTCGTATCGAGCTAGCAAACAGCCAAATCGGACCATAAAACAGAATAGTGTGGCCAAAATCCGTGCTCGGAAGCTATACGACCAGGTGCTGACCAAGTTCGACGGGTGTCTTCTGATGGACAATGAAACCTATGTCAAGGCTGACTTCGGGCAAATCCCAGGTCAAAAATTCTACTTGGCAACGGCTCGGGGGGATGTTCCAGCCAAATTTAAATTTGTTTTTGCCGACAAATTTGCACGAAAATTCATGATTTGGCAGGGTATTTGCAGCTGTGGCAAAAAAACGAAAGTTTTCGTTACAAATAAGACAATGACGTCGGAACTATACCAAAAAGAGTGTCTCCAAAAACGAATTTTGCCGTTCATTCGATCCCACGACCATCCCGTAATGTTTTGGCCAGATTTGGCAAGCTGTCATTACAGCAAAGTCGTTCAAGAATGGTATGCAGAGAAAGGGGTCCAGGTTGTTCCGAAAACCTTAACCCACCCAACTGCCCCCAGTTCCGCCCTATTGAGAAATACTGGGCAATCATGAAGAGGAGACTCAAGGCAAAGGGAAAGGTTGTCAAAGACATCAATCAGATGAAGACCTGGTGGAATAAGATAGCTAAAACGATGGACGAAGAAGGTGTGCGCCGCCTAATGAGCCGTGTTACAACAGATCCTCCCCCACACCGACAATAATTTTATTATTATTTTTTTTTATAAAAGTAAGAAAAAAACACATTATTTTTAAAAAAAACCCTCATTAAAAAAAAAATAAATTACAGAAAAACAAATTTTTTTTTTTCCTATCATTCCCAAAACAAACTAAAAAAAATATCCCCCCAATTTTTTACCCCCCTTTTTAAAAAAAAAAAATTTTTTTCCCATATTTACAAATATCCAAAAAAGGGTTTTTTTCCCCCTACTCCCCCCAAAAGAAGGGTATTAACGCCCTTTAAAACCCCGGTTTTTTTCCCTGCCCCCGAGGGCCGAGTGTCATATCCCAAGTAACATTGCCAAAACCATCCAGCTTTATTAAGTTTTATTAAAGTTTTATGAAAGTCACTAGAAATCAATTCGGCTTTATTATGGCAGCAAGAGATGCCAATAAGTTTCAAATTTTAGTAAGGTTTATAAGAACCTACTCAGCTTCTTTACAACGATCTTAAAACCTTGACTTCTTAAATTCCTTTTACTCCTATCAAAGGTTTTATTTCGACTTTATGTACTCATAAAATGCTGTTTTGAAAAGCCGTTTTAGGACTTATTCATATTATCTTATTATGGTCAGTTGAAAAAGCATTTTAAAACCATTTTGCCTCCAGTAAATGCATTAAACGGCTAACTGGCAGTGAGGAAAGCTACCAAGCGGCCAGATAGTTCTATAGTAGCCATTGCTAAGATAAATTGGCTTTTTGGCAAAACTGTGATTCCTTGCAATCGCCATATTGAAATATATGAAATAATTGAAATGTGGAAAAATAAATACACCAAATTTTAAATGTAAAACAATTGAACTGTAGATCTGAGACAAACTTCGATATTCGTTTAGATAACCTTATTGAATTCCATCAATTTTCAGGAGTTTCATGATTAATTTACCGAATATATTTCTTTCAATTTTGTTTTTGTTATTGTAAACTTGCATAATTTCCAAGGCGCATTAATTTTCAGCTCTTATCGTGCCAATATTCACCATAAAATTGAATGCGCATATGATTTGGAGCATGATACGCTATAAAAAAAACTCAATTTGTTTTATATATTTTGCTATCAATCATAATTTCTCGCAACAGTAGAACTTTTTTCTTAGCCATTATTTACTGTTGAATGAATCAGAAGAGAAACAAAGCAAAACAACAAAAACCAACCACGATATCGCCGTGAAGTTTGACAGCTATGGCCATTCAGCCCTATGCTGGTTTTGATGGCGGCCAATAGGTTTTATGATGGTTCTCAAGTGGTCATAACAGCTTTCACTAGAACATTTTCAAAATCTTTATGGTCTTAGAAAGGTTTTATTAATTTGTTTTCACAACCGTCTATAGAGTGGGCCACTTGATACACATTTCGGCTTTAAAGATGCATAGAGGGGGTGTTGGTGGACAAAACAGTTTTGAATGTAGTGTCATCAACAAAGCCGGGAGGAGTGCTATACGGCTGGAATAGAACTGAAATTGTTACTTGGGATCTTTTTTTTTTGTTTGTGTTTTTGTGTGTTTGTTTGTGTTTGTGTGTGTGTGTGTGTGTGTGTGTTTTTGTGTGTTTGTGTGTGTGTGTGTGTGTGTGTGTGTGTGTGTGTGTGTGTGTGTGTGTGTGTGTGTGTGTGTGTGTGTGTGTGTGTGTGTTTTTGTTTTTGATTAAAAATACTCCCCCGGCTTCTCCTCCACATTACGACCGCATTTCACACCTCTGAACGCCACAAAAAAACCACACCCCTCCCCCACAACACCTTTTTTTTTTTTTTTGGTGGGTTTCCTTACGCAAAAAAAAAACAAACAGCACTACACGCCCTATTTTTAAAGAAAACAAACATTTTTTTCCCCCTCCACACACTGCGCTTTTTGTGTCCCTTTTTTTTTTTTTTTACCGCCAAATAAAATTTATAAAAATTTCCAAAAACAAAATGTAATCAAAATTATTGGATAACTCCTCATGGAGATATGACCAAAACAATACCTGAGAGCACATAATTGCGAGATGAAAATATACTCGTTGCAGTTCAAAACCGAACAAGACCACTCACCCCACTCGATGCCCTTGCATTCTATTGTTCCGCATCTGGTGCGTTGTATAGCACATACAGCGCACTAGTCACACTATGCGACTCTGTAGAATTAGAGCAGGATCGATTGGCTCGAGTGGTCCGGTTTTGAACAACAACGAGTATATTCGAAAATTACACAAAGTCTCCATTTACTATAACTACACAATTTTCAACGAACATGTTCTTATTAAGCATCTTGAATGCATATCGATAATCAAAATTTACGCTTAGGATTGTCTAATAATTCATTCTATGGACTGATCATATGAAATTTCTTATGTAATTTATGTAATTTCCCCTTTTATATAACTAAAATGAACAGGTCGTTAAAGACTATTAATGGCAATATTTTAATCACATCGATGAACAATACGTTCAGGATTGACAAATAGTTCATTTTATAAACTCAATGTATGACATATCGAATATTCCTGGATCTTCATGGAATTTCTGATGAAAATATGTATCCAGAACCATATTGGCCACATTTGAGTTCATAGTTCTGGTGAAGTGTAAGAAGGGAACAGTCTCACCATTGGTGGATTAATTCGGGTTTTATCTTTAAAATGAATTTTGTTGTGCTTTAATCGGTTAAAATTTGAAGGAGCACATTTGAAGAGAGCCTAAATAATGCGGTTTTCGAATTTAAAAAATCTTTAGAATTACCAAACACATCAATATTCAATTAGGTATAAAAAAAACGAAATCTTATCCAACGATCAAGAAATTTTGGGAAAAGGTTATTCAATGTAAAATTAAAATAAAATAAGAAACATATTTTTTTAGGTTTTGTCCGGCCTCCGGCCACTGTGCACCGTAAACAAAAAAGTTATGAATAAATGAGCACAAATCAGCATGAGCACTTTATCTCTGCCAGTAAATTATGTATGTGGTAAATATGCGGTAATGTGTTGTGATTGGCGAGCAATCAGCATTTAAAACAAAATGTCTACGTTTAACTTGCAGAAGTTTTTTTTTCAGATAGAAATCATATTGTGTTTATTGAAGACTTTGTTCAGAAGAAGCCTAAAGGTAAAACTTATATATGAAATTAGCATTTATTATTCCATATCTTTGACATCAATGTGGAGTAGCGGTATCTATCCTGATTTCAAAAAGGAGGGTTCGGTTTGGTGGTAAGCTTATATAAAATTTATAATTTAAATTAAAAAATTGAACAATACGTAAACAATTATCATCCCACAACAAATCATCTTATTAAACTTGAAGAGAACGCGAAACACTTAATATGAGTATTTTTTGTTATTGAATTCTTAAGTTTGTGTGGGCTTCTTTTCAAAACTGAATAATATTTCTATTTTTTTGTTAACTTAAGATTTTACTTTGGAAGTTGGTCAGCATGCTGTTAGGAGCGTAGCCATGGAATGCAAACTTGAATGTTCAGTTAGTTACTGAAAAAAGTGTAGAATTCTCCTGATGATCTCTCATTAAGCTGATTATGCCAAACACTACACATCTATTAGAACTCTCTTTTGTTTAGGATTATCAAATTTCCCGTTGAGTTCTCCACCACCCAACTCTATTAGCATTAATCACAATCACCGAGTTCATTTCACTAATTTCTTATCCTGTTTTCTTGCAGTTTGGCTCCATCTTTCATTTTCCCATGTCAAACTACCAACGAAAATTTTGCTGCTTCTCTCACCAGCAGCATCCAGAAAAAAAAGCCGAGGAAAATTAAGGCAACCATAAACGTGCTAATCGGCATAATCATCATTAAACGAAAATAACCAAAAATAATTTTAATTTCTGTCCATCTTTCCTTCCTCGCCACGTTAGACCCCATTTTCCTGTCGTCGTTGTTTACCAGAAGCAACAGTGGCTCTTCTCTATCCAGTAGTGAGTGTTATGGTGCGCGCATGTTTAAAACTGAAGCCCCCCGTCTCTCTAATAAAAAGCGTCATTATATAATTTATCATCCACCCCGTTGGGCTGGGAGATGAGAACCAGTTTTCGGAGCTCAGCATCAGAAACGACACAACAACGGATGCTGCTGCCACTGAATGCTGCTGTAGCCAACCGAATCTCGTCTTGGGTCCTTTCCTTTCGAGTTTGCAATCAACGAATAATATCAGAAAACAGCGGTCCGTGGTAGGGTCGGGGAAGGGTCAGCGGAACGGACACTGCTGGAGGTAGGTTATAAATGGGACCAACCTGGTGCTCGCGTCCGGCAATGCCTACGAGTTGCGGTGAAAAAGTGGACCCCCAAAAACAAAATGTGTAATCAAGATCTAGAATGGAGGAACTTAACAATTTCCAAAGGGAGAAAGAGAGAGGTTGATTTTAGATAAACAATGTTGCCTTGAAGGTGCTGGAACCTTTCGAATTTGGTCGTAGTTGATGAAATATTTTTAAATGAAAAAATTTAGGTATGAGAATAATACGAAAAGGTAAGGTATTTTAATCGACAAGTAAAAAACTAGAAGGTACATCCCCATTGGGCTGTTCAAAATGATAACGTAAGACTATGCTACTAAATGTAAGCCATTTTGATTTTACAATGCAATATTCTCTGAATTGATATACTTTTTAAGACAAGGTTTAACATACATGAATTTTTCAAAAGTGTGTGGCTTGAAATCAACAATGTCCTCTTACGTTTACATTAAAAAAAATGGACTTTTTTCGGATGGTGATGAAGAAAAAGCTAAGACAGATAATTGCTTTTGATAAATTTCCCATGAAAGGTAATTATTTAAGCTTACTTGCAAAAAAATTCTACGTCCTTGCGAGCGGCCTTCCGGCAGTTAACCGGAGCATTCGCCATGGCGGACGAAAACATGCGTGTAGGCATGTTTTTGAGTTCTTTTTTCTTTTTTTTTTCAATTCCTCCTCAGTTTTCACGACAAAATTGTTGGAGTAGATCTTACACTTCAGGTTGGCCCAGAAATTCCCGATGGGAGGCCACTGGAGGACGTTGGGCGGGTTCGCCGACTTGGGTACCACATCGATATTCAGCCGCTCCATCTCCTCCAACGATCGCTTCGAGTAGTGGGCCGACGCCAGATCCGGCCAGAACACCGCGTCTTTGCCCTTGTGGTATTTCTTGATGAACGACGCAACTTCCGGCCGGCATTTCGTACTATAAATTTCCCCGTTCACGGCCAGTCCGGAGCGAAAGAAGAGCGGCTTTGACATCCCCTTCTCGCTGATTGTCAGCCACAGCAGCACCTTCTTGGGGAACTTGGTGTCTGAAATGAACTTGACCTTGGAGGTCACTTCCTTGGTGGGGGAAGTAAAATACAAAGTGCCCTGCCAGTCGTTGCCATCCAGGGTGAGATAGGTCTCGTCGTCCATCATCACCACCACGTCGCGGTTCGCCGGGAAAATCGAGTTGACCATCTTATTCAGCAGCTGCCGCTGCGCCATTGCCTGCAGCTCCGAAACCAGTGGACGCGACTTCCGCTTCCTGGCATGTATGTTCATGTTCGCCAGGTACTTTTTAACTGGGAGGTTGGTTCAACTGGCCAAACAGTGAAAAAGTCCAAGCGCACGCAGCGATGTAGCCACTTTTCCCTCGGTCTTCCTCTTCAGCATCCTTTGGAGCTTCTTGTCGCTCAGGGTCGTCGGCCGTCCGGAACCGGGCTTTCTTTCGATGCTCTGATTGTTGTCTAATAGTGCCAAGATGTTGTAGATGCCAGAACGGGCGTATCCGGCGTCCACAAAGTGCCGCACGATGTCCGTTTTCGACACTTCTGAACGGAGTTGCTTCCCTGTTTTTGCCATCACGGTTCGAGTTTGTCTGATAGAGCTGTCAAATTTTGTCCACTGACTCATGGGTTACTATGATTGATGCTGCATAGGTAGTTTCATCAGTACGGGTGAAGGTAAACCAATGAAGAATCCGCAATTTTTGTCCATTTTTTAAATGTAAACGTTAGTGATTCGTTATAGATCGTTTTGACATCTGTTTGTTATGTTATTGTCCAATACACCACACCACATTTCCACAAGGCACACTAAAGGGTGTCCCACATCAAATCACTGTAGAAAATTACCCATTGGGTATTTTTTCTTGAAAATGTGGGTAAAAGTAGTTTAGAGGGTTTTTTTTTATCGCTGTCAGTTTTTCGAAAATTGTAACAAATGGCGTTACCCGACAAGCAACGTCGTGAATTGGTTTTGCGCAAGTAAAGGGCGATACGGTCAAAATTTGGTTAATATCAACTTGACGTATTTCTTTCAATTTCGCATTTAAAAAACCTGAACACCCCTCATTTTGAAGGTGTGTGTGTGTAGAATGTTGCTCCTATTTTGATTTTGGAATTCACTCTTCAGTTGTCAAAATGCCGTCCAAGCAAGAAGAGCAGCGTATCAAAATTTTGCTCGCGCATCGCGAAAATCCGAGCTACTCGCACGCAAAGTTGGCAAAATCGCTAAAAGTTGCCAAATCAACCGTTACAAATGTAATTAAAGTGTTTGGGGAACGTTTGTCGACAGCCAGGAAGTCTGGATCGGGGGGAAATCGAAAACCGGAAGCCGCTGAGACGACAAAGAGAGTTGCCGGTAGTTTCAAGCGAAACCCTAACCTATCTCTCCGAGATGCCGCAAATAAGCTGGGTGTATCGTCTACAACCGTGCATCGAGCCAAAAAACGAGCCGGACTATCGACTTACAAGAAGGTAGTGACTCCAAATCGCGATGATAAACAAAATACGACGGCCAAAGCGCGATCCCGGAGGCTGTACACGACGATGCTGACGAAGTTTGACTGCGTGGTAATGGACGACGAAACCTACGTCAAAGCCGACTACAAGCAGCTTCCGGGACAGGAGTTTTATACGGCAAAAGGAAGGGGAAAGGTAGCAGATATTTTCAAGCACACGAAACTGTCAAAGTTCGCAAAGAAACATCTGGTTTGGAAGGCATCTGTACCTGTGGCTTGAAAAGCAGCATTTTCATAGCTTCCGGGACTGTCAACCAAGAAATTTACGTGAAAGAGTGTTTGAATAAACGTCTGCTGCCTTTCCTGAAGAAACACGGTTGTTCCGTACTGTTTTGGCCGGATTTGGCATCTTGCCATTACGGTAAAAAGGCCATGGAGTGGTACGCCGCCAACAACGTGCAGGTGGTTCCCAAGGACAAGAACCCTCCCAACACGCCAGAGCTCCGCCCAATTGAGAAATACTGGGCTATTGTCAAGCGGAACCTAAAGAAGACCAAAAAAACTGCTAAGGACGAGCAGCAGTTCAAGGCGAAGAAGGTGGACAAGGTGGCTGTACAAAATCTGATGGCAGGGGTCAAGCGTAAGGCCCGGCAATTCGGATTTGGAAAAGCGGAAGCCTAACTGAATATTTTTCCTGAATTTTATACTAATTGAACTTGAAAAAGAAATTTAATTTGATTTTTTAAATAAACGATTTCACCGATTTACACGCGTTTTCCCTTGACCAAATTTTGACCGTATCACCCTTTACCTGGAAAATCCTCAACTCTCTCATCGGGACATCGGAAAACAACTCGGAATCGTGCAGTCAGCGGTGAGTCGTGTGATTAAACGTTACTACGAAACTCTGACCATCGAACGGAAGGATAAATGCGGTCAGAATGGATGTTCTATTAGTGATCATGATCACAAGGGTGTCGTGAAAGCCTTTAGGCGGAATCCCAATGCTTCGGTCAGGGATGTCGCCGAAAAGATGAATCAGTCCAAGTCTTTCGTCCAGAGAGCCAAGGACCCGGAGAGATTGCATACGTACAAAGTGCAGAAGGCAAAATACGGTGGGAAAGTCACGGGCCCGAAAACTGTACACCCAGATGCAGACGACGCTTCATTGTCAGCATCATGGATGATGAGATTTACGTGAAGGTGGACTTCCGGCAGCTTCCGGGGTTAGTTTTCTTCACCGCGCAGTACAAGTTTGATGTTCGGAGGAAGCAAGGAAGTAGACACTTTCAAAGTTTGGCAAGAAATACATGATTTGGCAAGCGATTTGCTCATGTGACAAACTGAGTGCGCCATTCGTGACTACCGGGACTGTAAACGGGGAGATCTACCTCAAGGAGTGTCTACAGAAGCGTCTGCTTCCTCTGTTGAAACAACACGAGGGCCCTACGATCTTCTGGCCGAATCTAGCTTCGTGCCACTATTTTAAATGTTGTTCTGGAGTGGTACGAAGCTAACGGGGTCACTTTCGTATCCATGGAGAATCCCATCAGGGAAGATTCCGGAATCCAACGAACGGATGAAAATCATGTGTAATTATAAAGAAACTCATATGTACTTTATAACTGCCTTATGAATTCAAGATTTAGAAAATATACGTAGTGTCATAAGCTAAAACTTATGAATTTTTCAAGCCTGTTTGCCTGAATGTATGATATTTATTGAGCTTCAATAAATTTGGCAGCGAACAAAAGTAAACCTAGCCCTAGGCATGTTAACATTTGCTGACTATGAATAAAGATAATCAATTAAGGTTTTATGTATAGTAATTAAAACGGCTTTGAACGTTTGATATACGACGAAAATATATGACATTACATTACGAAAATAGATGAAATGACATAAATAACATCTAGCATCTCTTCTAAACAAAAATCTCTCTCAATACCTCCACCAAGCGCCTCCATCCGTGTATCAGTGACACCATACAAGCCGGGTCATCGTCCCATTTACTACCGGTGTTAACTGCTTGTGACTTAAAATTAGTACCCTTGCGGCACTTTACGTTAAAAATGCGTCACATCACGCAAAAGCCTGGGAATCATGTCTCCCACCAGGCAGTCAGTGGATATCAACCAAACGACAAAATAAAACCCAGCAGGCAAAAAATAAGTAAAAGAAATGGTAGCTTAAAGCCAATCATTTACGAGTCCATTTAACAGCCTCCACTAATCCTGTCGAAAATAAAAATTAGCTGCTGTCGGGCTCGGAATCGATGTCAATCCACCTTCTGCAAGTGAAAAGCCAATGGGTCAACATTCCTCATACCCACAGCAGCATGTAAGTATGTATGGAAACGCCTATCAGCAAGATGCGAATAGGCTGCGCCTCAAGAAGAAAACGTTAATTACGTGCCACTTAAAAATCCGAACCAACCCTCAAATTATATCACGACTTGGACAATAATAAAACCGCAAAAGAGCAAACACGTATCTACACACAAAACCACTCTTTTTTTCGACCGTTGCTTGTCTGAATAAGGCTTATATGTATTAAAAGTAGACACGAGACGGCCGTATCACGACGATCGACGTGATGGAAGGAGAAAGGTCACATGCGTAAGCGATTCCAGCAGCAGCAGCAGCAGCAGCTTAACGATCGTTTTCTCAGTCGGGACAACCGCCAATGTATTGAAACCAAGCCGAAAATTCAAAATTTGACCGTTGACGACCGTTTTCTTCTTCATCCTCGCAGAAAGGGATGCTGTGCAAATCCAAAAACGGCACCATCGCGAAATTTCTGTCCAATCGATCTTTTCAAGAGCGTGGTTCGATTTTTTTTTCCAGCTCAAGAGATCTTGCCCGGTCAAACTTGCGGTGGTATTTGTTACTAGCCGGTTTCACCGAAAAACAACAGGGGAAAAACCTCAACGATAAGCCACAATATACATATTGACGCAAAAAGTCGAAACCCTGAGTTTGTATAGGGCGACCAGCCAGATGGTGCGAGAATGTGTTCACGAAGACGACCTCCACACCATGGTGGATGGCCACAAAACTATACCACTTCTGTTGCGGTTTGACGAGTATGTCATTAAACCAATCATGCGCGCACCACCATCATCAGAGCTAGTGGAAGAGAGACAAAGGCCGTCGAAAAACCAGAATCGGCCAGGCCGTCTTCGGCATAGAAACGAGCCAGAGTGTTTGGAGAATTAATGATCAAAAACTTGTGCCCCCCGAAGCAAATACCAAACTAAGCCGGGAGTGATTTCTTGCTCGGTTGGAATGTTCTTTATTTCAAAGCAATGAACGGCAACGAAAAAGACGCGACCTGTTGTTCTTTGATCGGGGACTGCAGGTTCTTGTTTTTCGGCTGAATAGATGATGTCAGTGTTGATTTGGCGCTAGATGAAGAGTATTGGATTCGACTGAAAAGATGAAAGGGGAGAGTACGAAAAATGTTCAGCTAACAAAGAAGCATTAAAACAGCACTTAATCCGGTGTATGTGAGTTTGTTTGAATTATCTGTAATTATTTATGTGGCACATTATAGGTAGTATCTAACCCACCCTTCGGTAAAATTTAGGCCAACCAGGCCTGAATCATCTTCTTCTTTAGCATTTCAAACTTATTGCTTTCACAATTCGCTTATTGCTTGCTCTCAACATAATGTTCTAAATGCACTTCCACAGTTATTAATTGAGAGCTTTCCATGCCAGGTACCATTTTTGCATTAGTATGATTTTGTGTGGCAAGTACAATCATACCCCTATTGCCCAGGGAGTCGAGAAATTCTCCTTAACGAAACATTTCTAGACCAGACCGGGAATCGAACCCAGCTACCTCCAGCATGGTGTTGCTTTGTAGCTGCGCCTTTACCGACTGAGCGAAGGGAGGACCCAGTAACCACTCAATCATATTGACAAGTTGTAGATAACTGCATAAAGAACCAACAAATACTTCGATTGTTGAGGGACTAACCGATACAGTAATGAAGATAAATTAATATGTTTTCCACTAATCTGTGTGCAGCCAGTTGCTTCAACATAAACATTAATGAGTGGGAGTTTGGGGTCCCATAATAGCACATATATGAGGAAAAAATAATCATGATTCGTCGTCAAGAATCGCACCGAGGTTGACAGCATAGTGGCTTTCGACTAAAATATTTACCTGCACTTAGTAATTCAGAAAAAGCACCAAAAAAGGACAGAAGTGCCGCTAAATCACTTAGGCCTGTGCTAACAAATAATGTGTGATCAGCATTAAAAATTTAGGATTGAGCAATAATAGATGAGAAAACATCTTCGGATAATCTAATTGTTACTGGTAAATCTGTCAAATAAAGCAACAGCTATTAGTATATGTGCAAATAAATATGGCTTGATTTCCACCAAATAATATAATTTGAGCACTAAACTACTCACATATGTCTTGGAATTTTTTTGGATTTTCCCATTAAAATAGTAAAATGAGCAATAAATAATTGAATAACCACAATTAAAAAAACTCAAATGTCCTAGGTACCCGAGTAACACATCTTTGTGATTTAATGTTGAGTAAGCTTCTATACAACCAAATCTAGTCATATAAAAGTATTTTCAACCGTTATAAAACTTGTGTGTTGCTTAGGTAGCAGATAAAGTTACCCATCTTTAAATTCAAAAATAATTTGATATCGTGAAAACTTTCCCATGAAGTAATCAAAAACACCATTTGAAAACTGAATGGGTTCCTGAGAGCAGAAAATAAATGCAGGCAAAAAATTGTGTATGAGCCATAAAGAGTAGTGATGTATTTTAGGACAAATTGTAAATCTTCATATGGAAGAGGTAAAATGAGCAATGAATATTCAATAATGTGCAATAGACAATGATATTTTTGCAAATGGAGTAATGAACGTATATATTCCAAATAAGAGTATATTTATACAGTATATATTCCAAATGATTTCTTATAAGTAGTCTACTTCTAGCCTTGAAATGGTCTAATGATCATATTGGCCATTCCAGGATGATATGGATGTCCCGGAGAAACCGTTTAGGAGGGGACAAATACAAATTTTCGCCCAAACGTGCCTTTCGACAGTTCAAACTTCATGATTTTCATTGAGTAGTCTACTTCTAGCCATGAAATTGGTCAATGACCATATTGGCCATTCTGAGACAACCCCTGATACCCTCCAAGAACAAATATAGAGGGGACAAATACAGATTTTCACCGAAACATGACTTTCGACGGCTCAAACTTCATGATTTTTCATAAGTAGTATACGTTCAGCCTTGAAATGGACCAATGATCATTTAAGTGATTCTGGGACAATCAAGAATCCCCGGGGGAACCTTTTATGCCTTTCAACGGCTCAAACTTCATGATATTTTATAAACAATCTACTTCTGGTAATTAAATGGTCGAATGACCATATTGATCATTCCTGGACAACCTAGATACTCCGAGGGAACCCTTCAAGAGGAGACAATTACGGTTTTTCGTCAAAACATGCAGATACTACTAAATTTCCAGCAATGCATGAAGATATTGCCAAAGCAGCTATGATCATTCATTCAAGCTTAGAGTAATTGTCAAAGGAAACCGTGTAAATTTCGCATTTACCATCTTGTCAATGTCCAACATGTGCTGTTTTTATGATTTGCTAAATTGGTAACAAAATTAAACAAATTCAGTTAAATACATCCATGGAACCGGCAAAGTTAATAGTCATTCACTTCCTCAACTGTCTGGATAACAACCTGTTAATTGTATCGCCCAACCACGCTACGCCACTGCTCTTAAATGAGTAAAAATGATAAAGTAAGAAAGCCATGTCGATTTGATAATATTTTCTTTGATTTTGGAAACTCACGAATTCTATTACATGAATTCTATATCTATATTCATGAAGTTTAAGCCGTTCTATCTCACGAATTCGAATTTGCCAGATTTCGGAAATTTCGGTAACCAGGTCGGTAATCGAGTTCGTGAGATTCCAGAATCAGCAAAACTGATCCAATTGACAGGGCTTTCTTTGTGTACTATTTTTACTCATTTATAAGCTCGTTGGGACGTTTTAGAATATTTCAATGTGATTTGAGAACGACAATAGAAAATCAATCAAATTTACCAGTGCCCTAAGTGCCACAAGGTTCTCATCTTGGCCCATTACTGTTTATTATACTGTTAATTTTTAATCAGCTGATTGAACCCATATAGGGTGCGGGAACAATTCTTGTCAGTAATCGCTATTGCTCAGCCGCAAAAGACCAACATTCAGTTCATGAATAGTTTCACATAGACACTAGTCATTTAAAAAATATCAAATCATTCGATTTCAAAACGGTTGAGCAAATGGCGATTGGCGACAGGAATTAGCCCACTGCCAAGTTGGCCCCGCTTCCTATGCTGATGACCTGAAACATGAAGTAATAGCCAAGGCTTCACATTTTCACAGCATATTTACATTTTTGTACAATCAACGTTTTAATTATGGTTCATTTTCCGAAGATCAAAATCATCAAAACAAAAGATTATCTCTCCGATTTTTTTAGGGTCTTTCTTTCTTTTTAGCATTTCAAGCTTATTGCTTTCACAATTCGCTTATTGCTTGCTCTCAACTTAGTGTTCTAAATGCACTTCCACTGTTATTAACTAAGAGCTTTCGATGCCACCATTTTTGCATTACTATGATTGTGTGGCAAGTACAATCATACACCATGCCCAGGGAGTCGAGAAATTCTCCTTAACGAAAAATTCCTAGACCAGACCGGGAATCGAACCCAGCCACCTCCAGCATGGTGTTGCTTTGTAGCTGCGCCTTTACCGACTGAGCTAAGGGAGGACCCTAGGATTTTAGGGCCATAGGATCAATTTAAAAAATCCAAAACCGACATCAAAAGAATCGATCTCGTAAAGGTCAATCCAAAACCACCCAATCCTAGTTCGTATGTAAAAACCTGAATTAATCCACCGATGGTGAGACTGAACCCTTCTTACACTTCACCGGAATTACGAACTAAAATGTGGCCAAAATGGTACTGTATACATATTTTCATCAGAAATTCCAGGAAGAACCAGGAGTATTCGATATGTCATACATTCAGTTTATAAAATGAATTATTTGTCAATCCTGAGCGTATTGTTCATCGATGTGATTAAAATATTGTCATTAATAGTCTTTAACGACCTGTTTATATTAGGTATATAAAAGGAAAAATTACATAAATATTAGAAATTCCATATAATCAGTCCATAGAATGAATTATTACACAATCCTAAGCGTCAATTTTGATTATCGATATGGATTCAAGATGCTTAACAAGTACATGTTCGTTGAAAATTGTGTAGTTATAGTGAATGGAGACTTTGTGTAATTTTCGAATATACTCGTTGCAGTTCAAAACCGGACCACTCGAGCCAACCGATCCTACTCTAATTCTATAGAGTCGCATAGTGTGGCTAGTCCGCTGAATGTGCTATACAACGCACCAG
Source organism: Aedes koreicus (assembly GCA_024533555.2). Classification (NCBI taxonomy): domain Eukaryota; kingdom Metazoa; phylum Arthropoda; class Insecta; order Diptera; family Culicidae; genus Aedes; species Aedes koreicus. The sequence continues at coordinate 61,588 of JAHHFK020004939.1, read as the reverse complement.
ATGCAGAACAATAGAATACAAGCGGCATCGATTGGGGTGAGTGGTCTTGTTCGGTTTTGAACTGCAACGAGTATATTTTCATCTCGCAATTACGTGCTCTCAGGTATTGTGTTGGTCATATCTCCATGAAGGATTATCCAATCATAATGAAATTTTGACTAGTTATTTTATAACTTCAATTGGCCGCAAACAAAACTAAAATCGGTACACAAATAGCTCAGTATGTAATCGGAGACTAAACTGTTTGATTACTATTATAATAGGCCGTCAAGTACTGTTTCGTTCATATCTTCGTAATGAAATGTCCGAATAAAAAAAAAATCAATAGCGTTCTATGGGAATGTTGTAGCTTTCATTTGCCGTCAACAGAACTGAAATCGGTTCACAAATGGCTGAGAAACCGATGTGACATTATTTGTAACGCACACACACACACATACACACACACACACACATTTTGTTGGAGATCAAGGACGATCTGGGAGGCTGCTACGCATACCGCGTCCCGGGACGTCTGGGACGCGGTATGCGTAGCAGCCTCCCAGATCGTCCTTGATCTCCAACAAAAATGGCGAAACGACCAAAGGCAGGTTGCAGGGACCACCTAACTACTAAAGCCCTAAGTAGTTAGACATAGTGGGTGCTTAACAAGCACAATAGCCCCCTCCCCGAAGTACTACCGAAAGGTGGTTCCGGGGAGGGACCAGGGCTAAAGGCACGGGTGGGTTTTTAGTGGGTTTTAGTAAAAAAAAAAAAAAAAAAAAAAACACACACACACACACACACACACACACACACACACACACACACACATACTCATACATACACACAGATATGTGCTCAGTTCGTCGAGCTGAGTCGAATGGTATATGACACTCGGCCCTCTGGGCCTCGGATAAAAAGTCGAGTTTTCAAGCGATCTTAATACCCTTCTTTTGGTGTAAGAAGGGTAAAAAAGGCATTTCAAGGCTACAAGACATATAAACATATCCACTACATATCCATTTCAAGGCTAGAAGTAGACTACATATAATAAATATGGTCATTGGTCCATTTCAAAGCTAGAAGTAGACTACTCAACAAAAATCATGAAGTTTGAGCCGTCAAAAGGCATGTTTTGGCGAAAATCTGTACATGTCCCTTCCCAAAAGATTCCCCCAGAGCATCCGGATCGTCCCAAAATGGCCAATATATTCATTGGCCCATTTCGAGGCTAGAAGTAGACTACACTCTACCAAAATGTCATGTAAATTTCTGTCCCCTAACACCGACACATGCAAGCATCCTTTAGCACATAAGAATGAGTTGAAAGAGATGGGAAAATATACTCGATCAAACACATATGTTGCCGAACTGCGTATGTGTCAGTTTCAGGAGGCATAATTTTAAACAAAATCTTTCTTTACGTTCCCCGACATTTTTACAAACATGAAACACGTCTCGAGTGAAATTCATTATTTCTAAGTGTGTACTTATGAGAAATCATGAAGTTTGAGTCGTCAAAAGGCATTTTTCAGTGAAAGTCCGAGTTTGTCCCCTCCTAAATGGTTCCCCCGGGGCATCCGGATTGTCCCAGAATGGCCAATATGATCATTGGTCCATTTCAAGACTAGAAGTAGACTTTGCATGAAAAATCATGAAGTTTAAGCCGCCGAAAAGCATGTTCCGATGCAAAATCGTGGTAAAACATGCCTTTTTCCGGCACAGATTCCTTATATCCAATTGGGTTGGGCAGTACTCACCAGAAACTGAAAATTGAGACGCTAATAAGCATTTTGACTGCAAAAACTTTAAATTTGGTCATATAAATTTTCCTCAATTTGAATTTGAAATCCGGGTCAATATGACCCGAAGCACCTTATTCGTCACAAAATGTTAACACCCAAGGAAGGTCAAAGCACTGTTCACATAAAATCTCATGCGGAACAATAATGAACTAATAAAGCTGATAGTCGGAGCACCGGTAGCTCCTATATCAGTATGCGCATCATGCTCATCATGGAAGATTTGTAGTTGAACGAACCCAACATATTGTAGAAAATAACAAAAGAACAATCACTTCCGAACTTCTAAGCTCGCGCGCGCTTATATCGCTTCCGCTGCGAATGCAATTGTGTTTAGGACTTAAAGCAGCCGAGCTGTCAAACAGCACAAATTTCTTGGCTTCACGAGAGTTTTTCGGGTGTGACAGACATTATTACTAAAATGCCTAAAAAAGTTACAAAGATCTGATAGACAATCATCTGGCTCGAAATTATGTCGACCTAGAAAAATTGTACCTCCGCATAAACGTAAAAGCGAACGTATTTCAACAAGTAGCGCGTCAGCTAAAAAAATAAAAGTGACCGTTGCAGATCAAGTTACGGAGGATCTTAAAAAACATTATGAGGTAATTGATTTTTTATTGGTCTTTTCAACAATTGCTACGCTCGTGTGTGAAATGTGATGGAAAAGTAAATTTTCATTCGACAAAGAAAGAAGGCCTTGGATTTAAAATCAAAGTATCGTGTGAAAGCTGTAAACAGTTTACAAATGTTCCGTCCAGTGCAAGAACAAACTCTGGTATTTACTAAGTTTTCAGTCGGTTTGTTTACGTGATGAGGATGTTAGGCCTTGGATTAGTTGGCTGTGAAAAGTTCGGCGAGTTGATGGATTTGTCCAGTAGGTTTCTATCAAGATCGACCTACAATAATTACGTTCAAAAACTGTGCTCAACTGTAACAGAAGTGGCAAATCGATTTTTCTTATCTGCTACAAAAGATGAAAAAGCAGCAACAGCCGAAGAGAAAAAAGCTGAAGATGCCGATGAACTCACTGTATCAGGCGACGGAACATGAAAAAAAAGAGGCTTCTCATCTTTATTCGGTGTTACCCCGTTAATCGGTTACTATACTGGTAAAGTTCTTGAAATTTTCGTCAAAAGTTCTTACTGCCATGAATGTGAAATTTGGGAACATAAATTAAACTCTGCCGAATATGATGAATGGCATGAAGCTCATGTGAATGCCGGAAATTTTCGAGCAAACCATAGTGGTGCAGCTGGAAATAAATTTTTTTCCCCCCCCTTTCCCCCCCCCCAAATAATTTTTCCTCTTACCCCCCAAACCCCCCCCACCAATAATTTTAAGAAAACAAAAGAAATAAAAAAAAAAAAACACCCAGAGAAAAAAAAAACAAAAAAAAAACAAAAAAAAACAATAAAAATATGTGAAATCGCCACTAAATTATTAAACACTGTGCCAACGAAAACATTTTGTGAATTTTCATTGCTAAATTTTCATTGATTAGTGCCAGTATATATTTTAGTCATGAAAACTTGGCTCTGTAAAGTTGATTCGATTAAAACTTTAAAGGGTTTTCCCCGCAACTCATATTTTCAAAGTCGGTGTCCCTCATAACTTCAAAAATACTGCACCGATCCTTTTGAAATTTTGAACACTATTTCTGTACATAATATACAAGGCAACGCTGAATAGTTTTTTTTTCAAATTGTTTAATAATTTTTATTTTTTAATAACAAATTAGCCCATTTTTCGCAAAAAATCGTGTTTTTCCCTTCAAAGTGTTCCAAAAAAGTGAAAATTGAAATTTCGCAAAACCCTTCCCAGCATTACCTGGGGAAATTAATAATCTAACGAAGGTCCTTGGTTTTTTTTAGTCCAGATGATCCAGCACCAAGTTATAAGGGACACCGCAATTAAATTTTTTTTACGAGGCACGTCCGAATAATTGCTGCCAATGCCATATTTTTTAAATTTCTTCGTGAAAATCTCACATAATATTCTTCAAATGTCATACTTTAATGTAGCATTAGTTTCAATACAGAGACTTCAGCTTTGCCGTCACATAAAATTCAAAACTATACGCCTTTTTGAACCAATTAACCGACACCCCCCCCCCCCCCCCCCCCCCCTGTAATTTGACCCTCAAAATGACAGTTTCTACTACGTTTTTTGTGTGTGTAGGCTTTGTTCTTTTTTTTGAAAAACAATATGTGTATCAAGATGGACAAAATTCCCTTTTTTTCGGAATCGTGTGGTATTCTCAATATATAGTTGCAAATGTTGTCAACTTTTGGGCGTAGCAAGGAGTATCGAAATAACATTCTTTCCCTTCCCTAATTGATCTACAAAGACGTGACCTGCATTGGCACATTGAGAATGCTTCACTTCTTCCAAGTGACTTCGAACAATCACGGAATAGCAATTCACGGGAGGTCAATATGCTCATGCTCATGTTCAATTATTAAAACCCCTTTTTTTTTTACCCATTTTTTTTCCCCCCCCCCCTTTTTCCTTTTTTTTTTTTTTAAACCGGTGTCATTGATCATAGAAGAGTCACTCAGCGAAATAAACTTTCGATATTCATAAGATTGCATTATGGTTATTTGCTACAAGAAATGAGTATGAACTTCAGAAATTTGCCTTATGAAATATAATGATGTTGAAAAAATAAAAATATGGAGCAACCTGGATTCGAACCTTGTACGTTAAGGTTATGGGTCCAGTGACTTGCCCACTAGTATATATCAACACTTGTATTTAGGAAAGCTGAAAGGCGTACAAGAACAACGTCGTGTGAAACAAAATCCATTCATAAGTCAGCCTTATGAAATTCCAAAGCATCATTCAAAAGTTGAACCTTATGAAATTCTTAAGTTTATTTGCCTGAGTGTATAGAGAAGATTATCTTCTAGGTAAAGCGATTCTTTATTACTCTTTTATATTTTATTGTTTTTGTCCTTGATAATAATGTCGGACAGTTGGGCTTCAAATGGTGAGTTGACAACTTCTAAGGAGAGTGCGACCGACCTCTGGTCCGCACAAGCTCCTACCTCACGCCTTCATGAGTCATATGATCACAAAAGACAGCCAGCTGAAACATGGAGTGGCTGGTTGGCGTTGCCTGGGCAATGTTGTCATTTTGACAATAGCGATGTGAGGGGCTGCGACTTAAGATCTTGTACCTATAATTCAAGTTGTATATCCATACCTGTAATTAATAGCATATTATTTTCCATTTTTATTTAATTAATAAATTCAGCATGCCTTAGAATCATCTTTGCATTCCAAAATCATTTAAGAGTCTGGAGCAACATGACAAGCACCAAAGGCAAGATTTCTTTTTCAGAATTTTGGTATAGCATTTACTTTAGTTTGCACTTCAGAACTTCAACTACTATATTCATAAAAGACTGTCATGGGCTTATAAGCAGTGTAGGATTATATTTAAACATTGTGTTTAGTGGTACAGGGTGCGGCAGAAAATAATGCGAAATTGTTCAAACTTGAGTATTGGGTTAATTCGTGTAGCTAGTGACTAATTTCTGTCGAAAGTGTATTTGTTTATATTTACTTTCAAGTGCTGCATCCAAACATTCTATTTGTTTTATTGCAAATTCATCAAAATGTTCGCGAAAGAAGTGATCACCAGTTTGTTGCTCGCCCAGAAGAAGCCGAAAGAGATTTCCAAGGTGGTAGGGTGCCATTTGGCAACAGTTGATCGCATAAAAAAGTCCCTGCCGGATGGTCCTAAGCAGCGGAAGCCGGGAAGCGGACGTCCGCGCTTTGCACGCACGCCGAACGTGATCAAATCGGTCCGTGCAAAAATTGCTCGCAACCCGGTGCGTTCCATAAGAAAACTTGCAAAGGAAGCCAATATTTCGGAGAAATCCATGCGGAGAATCATCAAAGAAGACCTGCATGCTTTTTCCAGAGCCAGAGTGAAACGTCACTTGATTACGGACCGGGTCATGGAACTACGAGTGATTCGTTCCAAGAGATTGCTTTCCTTTTTGAAGAAAGAAAAAATGATAATCCTGTTGTCCGACGAAAAGCTTTTCAGCATCGATGCTGTGGCCAACAGCCGCACGGACCGGTTCATTTCACCGCAGAAAATGGAGAACGTTCCGGAAAATGTGAAATTCAAATTTCAAACCAAACATCCGGCTGGTGTCATGATGTTTGGCTTGGTGGCGTCCAACGGTTTGAAAATGCCACCTGTTTTCATTGATGCTGGAGTTAAAATCAATACCGAAGTTTATATCGGCATTTTAAAGGACCAAGTGCTTCCCTGGGTGAAGGCCAACTTCTCCGAGGACCAAAACGTTGTCCTACAGCAGGATGGAGCGTCGTGTCACACGTCCAATCGAACCCAACAATGGTTGAACGATAACATGAAGTTTTGGCCGAAGGATTTGTGGCCCCCTAGCAGTCCAGATCTTAATCCGTTGGATTATTCGATTTGGACATATGTTAAAGCTCGAGCCTGCAAAACATCACACCCTAGTGTGAAAAATCTGAAGTCAACCATAACACGCACATGGCAGTCAATGTTGGAGTACTACGTCCGAACGGCATGCTCTGGCTTCCGGCGTCGGCTCGAGGATGTTATTAATGAAAATGGAGGACACATTGAAAAATTTGTTTAAAAGCACTTTTAGTTGAAAATGGGATTTGAAAGAAATAGAACAAATTTTCGCATTATTTTCTGCCGCACCCTGTATTATGGTACACACTACCAAAATGCCATGTAAATTTCTATCCCCAGAGACCGACACATGCAAGCGTCCTTTAGCACATAATAATGAGTTGAAACAGATGAGAAAATAAATTCAATCGAACACATCTTTCGTCGAATTGCGTATGTGCCAGTTTAAGGAGACGTAATTTTACACGAACTCTTTCTTTACGTTCCCTGACTTTTTACCAACATGAATTGCATCTCGTGTAAAATTCATAATTTCTAAGTGTGTAAGATAAACCATTTATTTCAGAAATCATCAAACCGGGCTCTTCGATCACTGCAATTGCTGTCTTTGAAATGTAACTAGAACGGTTTAAACAAGAACTTTAACAACAGGTCATATAAGATAACCTCTTTTATTTAAATTTTATCTTTGATATTTGGAATAATCCATTCTGTTTTTAGCTTTTCCAGGACTAGTAGGATATTAATACATGTCTAATTTTCATTTTTTTATTTTTTTCAGTAACAATCCAGTGGATGTCCGATATATTTTTTACATACGCATATTATGTTCTCGTATTGACTTACTGTAGCCGCTTTTTACATGGCCAAGTAATTTGATTTGTTTATTTTACGTTGGCCTATTTCCTCACATGGTGACAATCACCGACGCCAGGAAGACGACTCCACCACCTGGACCCTACCTAACGACTCATGAATATGAGCCTGGACCAACGGCTTTACTTCCCTTCCGAAGGAAGACGTGACCAGATTTTTTCGCCTCAGAAAAACCACCGACGTCGACTGGGATTGAACCCAGACCCACTGGGGTGCCAAGTAGCAGTCACTTTTACCACTACACCACCGACGCCGGCGGTAATTTGATTTGTGAAATGGTGAATTTCTTAATTCCATGTGCATCGTTCAAGTTTGAAATTTAGCATTTTAGTTTTTATGATATCTTAAGCTTTTGTGTACCAAATATTAAATAACATATAACGAGGAAAAGGAGGGATCATCAGGGCACCTAAGTGAAACGATTTGGATAGGGAGCATGGGACTGCTTGCTCCCTATTGTTAAAATTTCGCGGAACGAGGGCGGGCTCTTCGACCCCATCTATTTGGTTTATTCCAGGGGAGCAATCATTAAGGATTTCGCTGTAGCTCACATGTATTTCAGTATCAATGTGATGAATCAATGTGATGAATATATGGTTAGTATTAATGCATCAACCTGTTCTTTCTTACATTCAACACTTTCATATGTGCGCATCGTCACTTCATTATAGGATACGAAGCGAGCGGAAAATATATTTTTTTTTTTTTCTTACCCCTGTCCCCCCCCTACATTGATCGATTTGTTTTTATTGGCACATTTCCCCACAAAAATTTTTAAAGAGGCCCAAAAAAAAAAAAAAGGCTCCCCCCCAAATTTCCTCTTACAAAAAAACCCCCAAAAATAACTTTTAAAACAACAAATAAAAAGAAATTTTTTTTTAAAAAAAAGTTTATAAAAAAAAAAATAAAAAAAAAAAAAAAACCCCCCAAAGAAACCCCCATCCCCAAAAAAACAACCTTTTCCTGGATCTTTTCTTCGTTACTGAAGAACTGGGGCAAAGATGTTCTGTCATTCAAGCTCCGGCACCGCTTGTCAAAAGCTGCAGAAACCATTCCCCTCTGCTACTGACGCTGGAATTAAATCCTGAGTACAGCTTCCATGACAACTTCGAAAATGTTTATTATGACTTCAACCATGCTGACTACGAGGGAATGAACAACTTTCTCGCCGACGTGGACTGGAACACGACTCTTGCAAACGGGGATGCAAATTTTGCTGCTTCGACTATGTGCTGTATTTTGCTTTACGCCGTCGATCAATTCGTGCCTAAGAAAATCAACCGTAAGCCTCCCAAACCTGCCTGGTCAAATTCTGACCTCAAACACTTGAAACGAGTTAAAAGGGCTGCTTTGAGGAAACACAGCAAATATCGCACCGATTCCACGAGGGCAAACTACGCTCGCGCCAACGACGATTACAAATACCTCAATAACAGCTTGTACAACGCCCATCAGTTTCAATTGCAGAGTCGTCTCAAAACGAACCCGAAAAGCTTCTGGCGGTTTGTGAACGAACAACGGAAAGAAACCGGCTTACCCTCTACTATGACTGATGGCACTCTTGAAGCTGACACTATCGTGGATATCGCCAGCTTGTTCCGTACGCAGTTCAGCAGTGTCTTCTGCGACGAAATTCTGGACGCCGAGAGCCTCGAATCGGCTACTAGCAATGTTCCCCGCATGTCTGTATTTGGCTCTGCTTTCACTATTCATAGTGATATGGTGATTTCAGCCGGGAAGCAGATGAAAACTTCAACTGGATGCGGTCCTGACGGTATTCCTTCAATTGTCCTGAAGCGTTGCCTAAACACGCTTGCTGCGCCCCTAGCTACGGTGTTCAATTTGTCTGTAACTTCCGGCGAGTTTCCTGAATGCTGGAAAGAGTCATTTGTATTCCCAATACACAAGAAGGGATGCAAACGGTCCGTCGCCAACTATCGTGGGATTGCTGCACTAAGCTCTGTATCCAAGCTATTTGAACTAATTGTTCTCCAAAGGCTGGTCAATGACTATTCACAGACTATTTCTCCAGACCAACACGGTTTTGTACCCAAGCGCTCGACGGCGACCAATCTAACCGTATTTACATCGTTTATCATGCGCGAAATGGAACGCGGTCATCAAGTAGACGCCATTTACACAGATCTCTCTGCGGCCTTCGATAAAATGAACCATCAGATTGCCATTTCTAAATACGGCAATATGGGTGTTCACGATCAGTTGTTGAACTGGCTCCGTTCATACCTGACTGGTAGAACTATGTCCGTGAAGATTGCAGATTACGCCTCATCTAGCTTTCCGGTAACATCCGGCGTTCCTCAAGGTAGCCACCTTGGCCCATTCCTTTTCCTGCTATATATGAACGACGTGAACTTGGTCCTCAAATGCCTGAAATTATCCTACGCGGATGACCTGAAGCTGTACTACGTTATAAAATGTCCGGAAGACGCCCACTTTCTTCAGCAGGAACTGCAAGTGTTTGATAACTGGTGCCGAATCAACAGAATGTCCTTAAATGTATCCAAATGCTCAACTATCTCCTTCGGCCGAAAACGTGCGATGTATCTTCATGACTACATCCTTCGAGGTACGCGCTTGAAACGAGAAACAACGGTCAAGGATCTGGGAGTAATGCTGGACTCCAAACTGTCGTTCAAGGTTCACATTTCGTATATTGTTTCCAAGGCCTCTTCGCAGCTAGGATTTATGTTCCGCTTCGCAAAAAACTTCAAGGACGTTTACTGTCTGAAGGCATTATACTGCTCTTTGGTTCGCCCTTTCTTGGAATACTGTGCCATCGTTTGGTCCCCTTTCTACCAAAACGCAGTCCAGAGGATCGAAGCTGTTCAGCGAAGGTTTATACGCTTTGCTTTGCGACATCTTCGCTGGCAAGACCCTCGCAGATTGCCAAGTTATGAAAGTCGGTGCAAGCTCATCAACCTGGAAATGTTGGAAGGTAGGCGTATGGTAGCCAAAGCGTGTTTCATTGGTGATCTGCTTCAAGGAAATGTTGATTGTTCCGTTCTACTGGATCTCTTGACCATCAACACTCGACGACGAAATCTCCGTTTACAACAGTTCTTCGTGTTCCGGCACTCAAGGACCAACTACGGAAAACACGAACCTGTGCAAAGCATGTGCCGCGTTTTCAACAGCTGCTATAATGTGTTTGATTTTAATGTATCCCGTGATGTTAATAAGCGTTGTTTCCGTATAAGTCTTTGTTAAGTTTTGTTAATTTTCGTATGTAATTTAATTTTTTAAAGGGTCATTGGGATGAACATTTTTATCTGTTGACGAAAATAAAATAAATGCACAATAAAAAAAAATGTTAACTTTATCAAAAATTATTTCCCCTTCCCCCCTCAAGCTTATATCCCACACAATATAGTTTCATAATCAATCATCATGATAATAATGCCGGACAATTGATGTTTTTTAGATAAAAAATTACAACTATTATTCTGTAACGAATACTTGATACTATTAATATTGCTTTTTATAATCTATATAAATAAAAATGAGTTGGGGTTTCCTTTGTCACGATTTAACTCGCGAGCGGAAGGACCGTTTGGCAAGATTTTTGCTTTGTTGGATTCGTCTTGGACACCGCTGTGTTTATGCATAGCTAAAGTCGGAAAAATTCACTGTAACAGTTACAAAACTGTGAAAATCACAAATTGCTGGTGAGTTGTGAAAAAATCTAACAAGATCTCACCGAAATGGATCTAGAGTGCGGTGCTACAGTATTTGACATATGGTGGCTGAAGATCAATTAGCAAATGAAGTTATTTTCAACTGTTTTCGTTCTTTGTGGACAGATTGACACAGAATTGCAGGAAATGGTAAGTTTAAATTATAGAATTAACATTAAACACAATCAATAAAGTAATGTATTTTTCAGTTGTCCGCGTTTTATCTTGGTTGTGATTGAATACATCGGAGTCGCCAAATTACCTTTAAATTTGTAGTAAATTGGTTGAAAAATCAATGCAAAATGTATTGTTGAGGAGACAAAATCTTTACCTAAAACATAAAACCGATTGCAAGTCTTCAGTTAACCGATTTTTATGAAATTTTTATTGAACATCAATAATTTTGTAGTTTCATCTGGCAAATACTGAGAAAAAATGATTGCGAATCTTTAGTTAACGTTAACGTTACGTTGGAGTTGCCCGGATTACCACCACACAATTTACAGTTGAAAGTTGGATCGGTAATCATAATGTTGCGTAACATAAATCAACCTCGACTGTGCAATGGCACCAGACTGGCAGTGTAAAAACTAATGAATAATGTCATCGAAGCAACAATACTTAAAGGGAAATTCAATGGTGAAAACGTTTTGATCCCGCGCATCCCGATGATTCCAACTGACGTACCATTTGACTTTAAACGCCTGCAGTTTCCCGTGCGACTCGCATTTGCCATGACTATCAATAAAGCACAAGGACAGTCATTGGAAGTTTGTGGAATAAATCTAGAATTCCCATGCTTCTCACATGGCCAGCACTGTAATAATTAGAATTCAAAAGACACCTAACGTTATCAATTATTAATAATAGAGTTCATCTTAAACAAAAAATAGCAAAAAATATCATTTGAGGCAATACAACGTTTGCCGGGTCAGCTAGTTATTCAATAAAACGAAGTGCAAATTGAGAAGAAAATGGATTAGTTTTAGTTTAGTTTTAAGATGCCGGTCATTGGGGCAAATATTTTACCTGTTGACTGTAACAAACAATAATAATAATCAATATAAACAGTGATTAGTGGATTGCTAATATATATTTCGAACGATTGATCCAACCGGTAGTAGGAATAAGTCACTCGCAAGCTAGTGCCACCGGCTTCTAATCAAGCGCCCGTCGCCGTCGTTGTCGTTGTCGTTCAAGTGCCTATCTATCGGCAACCTGCCACCCTCTACCGGTCACCTCGTTTGCAGCGCTCCAACGCACCAGTCTATACTTGCCACTAATATGAGTGCACTTACACATGCTTAACCTACTCCACAGGTAGGACCCACTCACTCAACGCATACACAGAGTACCAACCGATATCCAGTTCCAGGCTCTCAGGTACACCACACAGCATAGCTTATACACACATACAGAACAGCAGCTTTGCCTTAAGTGCCCGAAAGCCGGCCTCGCAATATAGAAAGGTAAGCCATTGCACAGCGCACACGTTGCTCGCTCGAATCACGTCCCAGCTTCAGTCAGTTCGCTTTTGGCCGTAGAGATGTGCGCAAGTGCTTCAAGTTCTGCACAGTTCTTGGGAGCGTCCAGCAGGTCCTTCGTAGGAAACGTGGTAGACAATGTGCATCGGCTGCTGCAGGAGAACAGAAAAAAAAACAGTACTCAGTGACTCAGAAAATTGATTAGAGGAAAAAAAATGCGCGCGATTTGCTGCGAAATAATAACTACTAAAACCCACCGAGCCGAGGGACCACATGTGTAGACATTCAGAGGTTCCTGGGTGATTCCGGAACCTTTGAAAATGTGGTCTTCTCGTTCGGCGATTGGGCCCGTGTGGTAGCGATAAAGTGCAATTATAGTTTTTATTTTAAGTGATTTCCAAAAGTTTCAAAATTCTCTTGAAAATTTCCACCCGTTCGGAAGGTATGTGACAATTTAGTACAAGAAAGTGACGCCAATAGCCGGAATTTTCGATATTTCCCCCCTCTAATCCCGTTTATTGATTTAAAGAATTAACAGAATTTGAGTTGAGTAAACTGCCAGAAAAAGAAGTTCTCACACTTTAACGATTCCGTCAGGTTGGACAAACAGTTTTTTTTTTCGTTTTCTCGCTCCGGAATTTCAGAAACAATAAAGAACTCATTTATTTGCTCTGTACATCTTTTGCGCGTTTCTCCTGTACTTGTTATAGCTAGTTTTGTTTTTCTGTACCGTATTGAATTTAAGCAAGAACAAAAAAGAAGTACAATGAAGAACGTAGAGAACTGAAAAAATGGTTTCGCTGCTTTTTTTTTGGAAAGAAGAAAAAACCTGAGCTGTGATGGACGTTGGGAACAAGTGTACCGCGAGATGAGTTCAACGTTGTTTTGAATGACGCGATCGACGACGACGATGATGACGACTACGGGCGAGGTTTCTCCTGTCAGCACGTTGAATCCGATACGTTAAGGTAAATTTTTGCACGTTCTGTTATAATACTGTTATCATACAATGTAACACTTTTAGTAGGCTGAGTTGAGCTGAGTCGAGAGATACGTCAGGACTCTCGCGTGGTCGCCATTTTGATTAAACAATCAAAATGAGTTCCGCATTTCTATATTGTCTTAAAATTGAACTCAATTTTCAAAAAGCTCACTTTTCCAAACATTCAATCGCTCAATGCAAGCCCGTACGGTGTGACACATTAACCCGTGCAACCGTAGCGGGTCCGGGGAGATAAAACCGCGTGCTACTGCTGAGGAACAACTCAAGTGGAACCGCAAAAACAGCACGACTTATCATTCGACGATATAGCTTGCTTCAAATGGTGAGGGCGTCCGCCGCTCTGCTGGGGGTTAACTTATAGCACGCGTTCCGGCAGCAGCTTTGCACGTGTTAAAGATAGTGATAATTTGCTGAGCAAAACGGGGGTCCCGTCGTTTCCTTCCCCTTTTGCATCATCGCTTAGCGTCGGTTGTTGGGCAGGAGTGTTTCAGCCGGCAATAGATTGATGCTGGTAGCATGGGCAACGCGTGGTAATGATGGGGGGGGGGGGGTGTAAACGGCAGCGAGCTCCCTATCGGACAAGAGTTCACTAATATTAGCATTTATAATCGAATCAGGCTCTAACCAGATTGCTAAACAGTTGGGTGAGCTAAGGTGATTGGTTGATGGTGCGAAGATGGTTTGAAACATGATGCCTGGTGGCTCGGATGATGTCGATGGCTTTTGGTGATTTTCGGGAATGTTTCTTCAGATTTGACGAGATCACTCCGGTGTTCGGAAAATTCCTATTTACAGGAAAACGCTCTGAACGATTTTTCGATGAAAATCCATAAGACGGTTTTGACTTCGAGAACAAAATGAGGAAATTCTGTACCTTTACAATTTAAAATAAATTCAAATCATTTGCCATTTTTGAACATTGAAATTTATGAAACTGACAACCATTTTGAATAGAAACGCCTCTTCGAATTTATTGATTCGAATTAACAAAGCTAAGCTTGTTGCGTTCTCGTTGAGTTGGGTGATTGTGAATTTAGCAGGTAATTATATTTGGTTATTCTTACACTCTCAAAAACGGAACACAAAGTATCCAGATGCATTTCTTTTCAGAAACAGATATATTTTCCTTTTTTTTAGTTCAATTTTCAATAAAGACACTACAGTAACCCAAGTATTTAGGCCCACTCAAGATTGTGGAACAGTCGATGATTTATTTTGGCTTTGAACAAAACCTTATTGACTTATAGACATCAGATATAATTTTCGTGGCTGAGAATAACACATTCACATCCATGAAAATTATATTTAATGGTTATAAGTTACTGAATGTTGTCTAAAATCTAAATAAATCTGGATGGTTTATAATACTGCGGTGACTGTATAACATGTGTCGATGAGAATGTTATTAAATTCACTAATATTTGGCAATATCTTATACCAAATGCTCACACATATATATCCCAAATTGCTTTTGACTAAAGCAAGGATCAGAAGCGAAGCAGATTTCTGCTAATCAATGCAATTTATCTCTAATATTCATCTCAGTTATCAACACAGTCGGAAAACTTGTAAATTTCATAGAAGTTTGCGATTATGCTTCAAGTCTAACTGATGATCAAGGAAACCCTTAGCATGCCAATAGATGGAGGTTTTAGGTAATATTTAATTTTCGGTAATGGGTTATGATAAGTATCTAATGTGCATACCATTTTGAGGTTATGGAAACCTTATCGGTAATAATCGGTGACATTTGAGGTGTGTCTCAAATTGTATTGTTACCAGGGTTGTTAATCGTTTACCTTTATGCGCGTCTGTCTTAAGGTAAAACTGGAGGGAGTCCTTTTTCCGCATGAATTATAGGTTAATTATCCCTTCACGATTTTTGAGACCAAAAATCACAAACAGAACAAAACAAACAACGCTGAAATTGCTAACCAATAGATGCTCCAGTGGAGTAAACAATTCTTGAAAGTTTCACGCCTGAAGGTTTAATAGTATTTATGGTTTGTGCTCAGAAAACTTCAAAGTGATAGGGACTTGTACCCATATGTCCTTAACGTCTTATATGGAAATCTGCATTATGGACGTTCACGAACCAGCCGTTAGACATTAACGATTAACAACCATGGTTCTCACAATGTTGTTAATTATCGCATTCACGTCATACCGTCTTAAAGGACTCCTTTTGACAAACCGGTGGTCACTTTCGGCATGCTAATAATGGAGGATACAATGTTAACACCTACACTCATAAAAATAATGAATATTACTAGTGATGTAATCCTTCTTGCGCGTAAATACTTCAAGACTTAAAGATAAATATGACTCAATTGTGTGTTCTATTTAATGTGTTTTTAAACCCTTATTTGAAACCCACAATAATAAATACTGACACACTCAAAGTTACGTTTCGGATACTTCATTTACAAAAGCTCCTAATGTAACCTCAAATCTAAGTCCGTAAAGCGTTAAAAAATTGCCATTTGACTGAAAAGTGGAATGTGCAAGCCTTAAATTTACATGATCCTTGTCTTTGGTGTTATAACAATATCAGACCTATTGTCAACACAGTCGGTTTCACGCGTCACAGCAAGTCACAAGTTCAAATTCGTTCTCTTCCATAATAAATTATAATACGATTATTTCATGTAGCATGATATGCATAATAAATTGAATTTCATTGCTTGAAAATGAAATTCTCGAAAATAGCAGTCTTGAAATAAGTAACATTCGAGGAACAGGAAACAAACTAAATGTTTAAAAATTAAACTTTCTCAGGGATTCGTAGCTAACGGAGTTCATTTGCTTATATTATTAAATAATCTGAACATGGCGACAACTTCCAGCATCCTTAAAATATTTTTTGATGAAAGCCAACGACCGGGAATGGCACAATTTGATTTTAAATTGTCACAAGTATGTGGAGATGAAGGAATAAAATGAACCCTACAAGATAAGATTGTGCTAATTTTTACTACTACAATCGGTGGTCTAGAAAAACCTATTTTAGATTTAATTTCATTACCCCATCTTGATTTCTTCTGTCAGTAACAAGAGAATGATCCTTGAGATTAAACTTTTGTGTACATCAACTTAAATTTGGTGTACCTCAACTTATTTTCACGTCACGTCATGAAAGTTATCATTTCTAGTTTTTATGTTCATGTAAATATAAGAACAGACGCAAATTTCGGTCGAACGGGCCGCTCCTTTTATGTGCATCCAAGTAGACTTAAATTTACATGATTTTTTCTAAGAGTGTATCCCCCCCCCCCCCCCACCAAATCAAAAAAATTATATACCCCCCCCCCAACAAAATCCCCTAATTTACAACCCAACCCCACCCTTCCCAACCCCCCCCTTATTTTTATTTTTATAAAAACCACATATATAATTTTTTTTCTATAAGAACCACCTTTTCTTTTTTTTTATTTTTTTTCCCCTATAAAAAAACCCCTTTCCCCCTTTAACCCCTTTAAAAAAACAGCCCCCCCCCATTCCCCCCCCCCACCTGCGCATATATTTTTTACCATTAAACACTCCTACCCCAAATTTTTTAAACCATAATAAAAAAAAAAAAACTTTCCGAAAAAAACCCCCAAAAAAACTATATCCCGCTTGTGCTTTCCAACCCCCCAATTATCTTTTTTCTTTTTTTTTTTGAAAACTTCTAGACTGAAAATAGAAGGTATACAAATGAGACGTGCATTTATATTTCATTTCACGGTCGTGTAATTTTGAGTGTTTTAAGCCACTAAATTAAATACGCGTGACCGGTTTTTCAGCTCTTGATGTGATATTGCATCACAAGACACAATTTTGCACTATATTGTACATACCTTTTAGTGTCAACTAATCCTTTAGGATTTACATCTATTTGTTCACAAATCTCAGCCATTTATTGACTTACATAACAAGAAATTTCAGTCTTTTATCAGTTACAGCTCATGTAATTTTCGTTATTTTTAAGGTTGTACGATATTGAGTTAGATTTTATAAAATTTTGTAGAAAATACGGTCGCTTGGAATGAGGTATAAATATACCTTCCGTTATTGGCAGTATGCATAACATCTATCAGGCATAATTTTAAATTAAAGTGGAATTTAAGTACCGTAGCTCCAATAGCTCATTTCATGATCGCATGCATTTTCAGGCTTTTTTCGCAAACAAAATAAGCCCCTATCCAAAATATCATCAAGTAAAAATTTATCATTGATAATGTTCTTTTTTTTTTAACTAAGCTGTACTTGATACAAGTTTGTTAGTTCGATTTCAGTTTGATCAAAATAATTTTCTCAACGAAGATAGATAGTTATGGAAACTCTAAAGTTGTGCCTACTGCTTAGTTGGAACTGCTGCTCTGGATGCAAACAGACGTTATTATTTTTCAAAAGTGCGCATCATAACCATCTGATTTTAAAAGCGGTTGTTTCGTAAATTGTTAAATAACTGATTTTGAAAATTAGGTCACTGTGTTTTGGTTTGAGAGTAGAAAACAGTGAACACAATTTTATAAACAGTACTTTGATTTTGAACGAAAAAACCGCGTTTGAATCCTTGAGTAATAAACTTCTTGCAACATAACAAACTTTTCAACACTACCTCAGTATTTGTTATAGCAAATTATGAGAACTTTACAAGCTTAAAAATAATGAACATTACGAGAGATTCATTTGTTGCTGCACTTAAATAATTTTAGGCTCAAACATAAATATGACAAAATTGTTCTTATGTTTTATTGGATGTATTTTTTTAAATCTTAATTTAAAACCCAGAATAATCAATACTGCCACACTCAAAGTCGCGTTCCGGATGCTTCTAGAAAATATTTGGTAACCTCAAGTCCAAGTCCGTAAAGCGATAAAAGTGATGGCCGAAACACAATGATAACGGCAGCTGAATGGCAACGGCAAACGGCAAGGCCCAATCTGAGTAAGCTTGCTTATCGGAAAGAAAACAGGCTATATCCAAGCTGATTCTAATTGGACACATCGAAGTCATTTGCAACAACTGTCCAACTTGCCGTTTGCCGTTCCGTTTCCGTTATCATTGTATTTGAGTGGTTAGTGAGTAGAAGTACTCGAGCAATTAAAAAATTAGTCAAAACTAGAAATTAAGAAGCAAACATAGTAGGAAAACAACACTGTTCAGACAGTTGAGGATCCATATTCAGTACTTGAGATCACTCCTGGTCAGTGTTTCTGCAATGAACGATCTCACACAATTGTTACAGGAATGAGTAAACAAATTCGAAATCTCATAAATTTTTTGTTAGCATCGAACGTGACAGCGTTGTGATCATTCAAATAACTAGTGCATTTAATTATACTAAATAAACCATGAAAATGAGAGACTACTATTCGCCATGTCGACAGTATTTCAATGCTTGACCAATCGCATCTTAATTTTGTGCAAAATTTAGTTTCCAATACCATTCAACAATTAGTCACGTGGCAAGAAATTTTATAAGATTCACTCTGATTTAACAAAATCAAGCTTTCAGATCTATTTGGTTTAATCATCTCTCTTCAAATAAAAGTTCAGTCATTGACTACAGCTGTCAAACTTCATTGTGATATCGTAGTTGGTTTTTGTTGATCTGCTTTGTTCGATTCTCTGCTTTTCTGCGTCATTTAGCTGTAAATCATATCTAAGAAAAAAGTTCTAGTGTTGCGGGAAATTTTATTTGATAGCAAATATCCAAAACAAATTGAGTTTTTTACAGCGTATCTTGCTCCAAATCATAAGCGCATTTAATTTAATGGTGAATATTGGCACGATAAGAGCAAAAAATTAATGCGCCTCGCAAATTATGCGAGTTTTCAAAAACAAAAACAAAATTAAAACAAATATATTCAATAAATTAATCATGAATTCCCTGAAAATTGATGGTATTCAATAAGGTTTTTTTAGAATAATGCCGAAATTGGTCTCCGAAAATTTGGTGCATATATTTTTCCACATTTCAATTATTTCTTATATTTCAATATGGTGATTGGAAAAAATCACAGTTTTGCCAAAAAACCAATTCATCTTCGCAATGACTTCTATAAAACTATTTGGTCATTTGCTGACTTCCCTCAATGCTAATTTGCCGTTTAATGCATTTACTGGAGGCAAAATGGTTCTAAAATGCTTTTTCTACTGACCATAATAGAATAATATGAATGAGTCCTTCAACGGTATTTTAAAACAGCGTTATTGAGTTCATAAAGTCGAAATAAAACCTTTGATAGGAGTAAAAGGAATTTGAGAAAAACAAGGTTTTAGGATCGTTGTAAACAAGCTGTGTAGATTCTTATAAACCTGACTAAAATATAAAACCTATTGGCACTTCTTTTTGCTATAATAAAATCAAATTGATTTCTAGTGGCTTTCATAAAACTTCAATAAAACTTAATAAAGCTGGATGGTTTTGGCAATGTTACTTGGGAGGTTTATATTTAACAAAGAGATATAAAATTAAATAAAAAAAAAATATTTTTTTTCCCTCCCCTTCGGGGGGGAGCACAGTTTTTTCTTGCTTTTGGCCCCCCACCACCCCACAGAAAAAAAGAAAAAGAAAAACAAAAACAACCATTTTTTTTTCCCCCCCACCCCCACCAACGCCGGGAATGCAGCCACAACCTTTGGTTTTACCTCCCCTTAAAAAAAAAAACACTTTTACGAGCGTATTAATCGAACGACTATAGTTGGAAAATTGAAAAAATCTAAACTAAATTTCATTTGATCAATTTTTAAAAATAAAAAATAAAACACTGTAACACTTTTTCAAACTCTCCCTGGTAAACACGAGCTAAATTACAGTAAAAACCCGAAGGAGTCTGTAAGTCACAGACAAAATAGGCCTATCTGTCAATGTATAACGTTTATCTAGTTTGAATTTTTTTTTATTTTTTTTTATTTTTTAAAAATGATAAAAAAAGAGTAAGTTAAAATTTAAAAATCGTTCTACTAATACGCTCGAAAAAGTGTTTTTTAAAGTGTAATATATTCAAAGGGTGGTTACATACCACACATTAATTTTTTTTTATATTGGCTCTCTTATCCTGAGTATGGCGAAGTCAAAGCCTAGCCACTTGCAGATTAATGCTTTATTGAAACCTAGTGAGCAAAGCATATTTTTACAGGACCTGTGCATGACGCTACAATAAATAGGAAACTAGCGATTCAGAATTGCTTCACTGCTTTAGAACCCCATAGGTCAGAAGTACACCTTGTAGTCTGCATCTTGCAATACATTCTAGTGCTTTCCGGTACAAGAATCATTGTTTTTGTTTTGATTCGCTGTGTTATTTTGACAGAATATTTGAGGGGTTGTTCGTTGTGAGATTCAGCTTGGGATCGATGTGCTGGTTCATCCTTAGCCAAAAACTATACCCATTTTCTTCCTGACCATCCAACCCCAGGTTATGGTCCGTTATTTTCGATTCATTCTTCTGCTATTCTAGCGATACTGATTCTTCAATTATTTTGTTGTATTCTACCAGAGGCACAGTTATGCATAAACATTACCAAAACATTAATTTACCTTCTGTTGAACACAGTAAAACCAACAGTCCAAAGGAAACTAGCGATTATAGATAAGTTCACTGCTTTAGAGTTCCATTGGTCCCAAGTACACCAAAGAGTTCGCTTTGTCACTAGAATCTTTGTTTCTTTTCTGTTGACTCGCAGTGTCATTTTGAGAGAATATGTCAGGGGTTTTCGTTGAGAGTTATGTTTTGAGGGGGAATTCATTTAGGTTTGGACCGAGATTGGTACAGATGTGCCAAAAAATTATTCATTTTCTTTTTGAACATCCAGCTCCTGGTAAAACTGTTTCGATTTTGACAGCTCAAACTGGTTAAAAATCATTAAATCTCCACCAGAGCCAGGCTCGATCCTTTCGGCAGTTCAATGTTGCCCAAAGAACTTTGAATAAGATTGATAAAATGCCGTCCAATTTTTTTTTCAAATATTCCTGGAGATGCTGCATGAACTTTCAAGAATCCAATAAAATTTAAAAAAAAGTTCACACATATACATATGGAATTATATATTACAAAGCCCCACAATCAGGCTATTCAAATAAAAATATATTGGAAGTTGTTGTGGTGATGTAAAAACATATGCACAAGTAGACAAATCGTATCGAATACAACAATATGGCTTATTTGTGTAAAAGCGGAGGCCATATGCGATCAAATTTTAACTTATTTTTAAACGAGTTGGTTTATATCGTAAACAATTTAATCTGTTAGAACAAGTTAAATTTTATTCTCACGATTTAGTTTGCTGTCGTTTTCCATACAGTAGGAAGGAAAAATGACACATCGTATAAAAGTGAAGCATAATATGATATTTTGGATTCCCAAGCAACACAGCTTGTGTAAAACAAGTTGAATGTACTGTCTAATGACAAAAACCAGATATCAATAAAAGTGTATAATCCGTTATTTCATACTCTAATATGACGTAAAAAGCGCAAAAAGTGAAGCCTATAAGGCATAGAATGGAGATAAAAATTATCCTCATGCAAAAATATAACATCGTCAAGCGTGGGATTTGAACACCAGTTCTTGGCGTGATAGGTTTGTAGCTTCTTTGCTAAGCCAACTCCGATTGTTGAAAAATTCAACTCTGAGTTTCTATGATTTGCTTCCCGTTGGCAGTGAAACCACAATCTTGTATTGATGTACATATCCATCGTTATGGACAAAAAACACGTTTGGCAAAACTTGGTTGGTGTTATGTAATTTCAACACTATACAGAACTACCCATAAAATCTATCACTTGCAGCAGTGAAAAAAGTATTTTCAGCTCGATCGTTAGTCAGAATATGAGAGATCCAAATCGCTCCGAGCTTGACATGTTTTGCAATGCGTTTATAATACATTTATCAAACATACAAATATAAATCATTCTAAAAAGATGTTATGTGTGTTACTTGGGTTAAAATGTAGGATTATACGATACTATCTGTATAATGTTGTTGGGATTATTTGGACAGTTTTCTTTCATTTTTATTATTATTATCGAGATATTCAGCCTAGGGCTGTACTTTTCCCATCGTAGTTCACTTATACACCTTTTGGGTATTTTTTGTGACTTGTCCGGGGATGAAATTTGAACTCGTGACATTGACATGAGAGGTATGGATGTTAACCACTACGCCGGGGTTGCTACCCTTCGGCAGTTTTCTTTAACATTGACCAGTTATGACTACAATCATCGCATCGAAGACAATGTGAAAGCGGACCCAAAATCATTTTGAAACTACGTTAACGATCGAAAGTCAACTAAAAGGGAATCCTCAACAGATGCGCTACCAAGGAAACACTGCCAGTACGTCGGTGGACTCTGCGAATATGTTCTCGTCATTTTTTCAAAGTGTTTCAAATATTAACTCCCCGCCTTTGTCTGAATTTTTTTTTTGTTTCTTGATTATCGATAAATTTCAGCCTCACGCTGGTTCATCTCCCGCCGTAGTCACTCAAACACCGCTTTTTGGGCATTTTCGTAGCTTGTCCAGGGGTGAGATTCGAACTCGTGACTTTGGCATGCGTGGTATGGATGTTAACGACTACGCCCGGGTCGCCCCTGTCGTCTCATGATGTCCTGCTTAAGTTAACATCCATCGATGGTACAAAGGGACCTAGACCCGACCAATTACCTCCGTTTTTCATCAAACATTGTGTGAGTTTCTAGCTTCCCCTGCAAGCATTTTTTTTCAATCGTTCTATTACCGAGAATTGCTTTCCTATGGAAGACTGCATGAATCACACTAACTCATAAATCTGGCTCGCTCAACGATATGGAGAATTGCCTTCTTTTCTCAGCTGCTTTTCGAAGGTATTGAACAGTTTGGTTCACGATGTACTGTACCAGTCTATGAAGCGTAGCATCTCTGCTGATCAACACGGCTTTATGACGAGACGCTCGACCACAACCAACTTGTTAAGCTATGTATTAACTTTGGTGGATAAACTGGAAAAACTACAGCCAGTTGGCGCTGTGTATGTTGACTTTGCTATGGCCTTTGAAAAGGTGCCACACATCCTTGCAGTCGAAAAATTTCAAAGGATTGGACTTCTGGAATGGTTGAATCAATGGATTCTTACCTTACCTTACTGGACGCAGTTCGACGGTGAGAGTTGGTTAGTTCTGCTCTGCTACAATACTTCAAAGTTGTACAAAATGCTATTGCAACTTTGTAGAAACAATGTCATGTTGCAAATAGGCTCCACCCTTGCGCTTTTTGAGTTGCTGTTGTGTATGATTTTGAGGTACATAGCCAAACAAAACTATCCCTAATTTGTTTCGAGAGAGATTTTTATGCTCTATTGAAACAAGTTGTGCTACTTGGGCTCCTTTTAAGATTCGCTCTGGAGTGCCTCAAGGCAGCATTTTAAGACCTTTGCTGTTTGCTCTGTTCATTAAGGACCTCTTTATGAAGCTAAAATCTCATAGCTTTGTATGCTGACGACCTCAAGTTTTACTGTGTAGTTACGACGTTGGTAGACTGTTGTGCGCTTAAATCCGACATCGATGTGCTGCTGGATTGGTGCAGCTCGAATGGGATGGGAGCTAATCTCAACAAATGTTGTGTGATTTCTTTCATTCGATCACGCACACCGAGCTTATTTGGGTATAAATTGGTAACATCTGATCTAAACCGTACAAGCACCATTAAAGATTTGGGGACTAAGGTTTGTAAAGCACATTGATGCTCTAACGGTTAAAGCGAATTCTATGCTGGGCTCTCTGAAACGAAACTGGGAACACTTGAACGATGTCTTGGAACATGCGGTGCCAGTTTAGGCTCCATTCGATGCTGTTCACACCAATAAGATCGAACGAGTCAAACAGCATGATGTGCTCTTCGAGGTCTTAACTGGAGGGATAAGACGAAGCTGCCACCATATGAAAGCCGTTGTATGTTTATTGATCTGCCAACACTGTCGAACAGACGAGTGTTTCTTCATCCTATGCTCGTTTTTGATGTCCTGTCTGACCACTTCGGCTGTGCGGATTTACTTGAAAAACTGCGTTTCAACGCACCGTCAACGCAACCTTGTCAAGAAGTTTTGATGTGGCTGTCTACCAGAGATTTCTCGAAATTTTAGCAAAAAATTGTTTTTTCTACTTATAATGAACTAATTGATTTCAAAACATTGTCGTGATTGACGATTAATCTTATTATTGAATATTTTAAAGCCTTTGGACAGTGACTCTCATAAAAAATATATGCAAGTAATTCAATATTATTCTGGTTTACGATGGACAAACACTGGAAAAGCGTCAATAAGAAGCATAATTTATCAAAGAATTCTAGATTGCACTGAAAAAAGACCTCCCCTATAGACTTCATAATGAGATTTGAGAATAGTTTCACGAACCCTTCACTACACAACAACCAAATTTGCCTACCACTTGCGGCAGTGCCCTGCTTGCTGAAGGCATCAACCCTGATTTAGATTATTGCAATTCGAATACCTAATGGCGAACCCACCCGAATGCATCATCATTCAAAGTCTATGCACCATTCAATGCACGCATATGCACCGGGATGCAAAACGGCTTCCATGCAAATCTCCGACGACGACGACGACGGCGACGGGGAAGGCAGATCCCACAATCGTTGCTGTACGTCATTGTCTCTTCCCCCCACAATGCTCATTTCTAATGCGTCCAGACGGAACCTTATGAATTTTCAACGGCCGTTCTCCGTTGTCTCGTCCGGTGCAGACACCAACGACCATCGACCTCGTAACCTGATCTGGAAGAGTTGCTGCTCGTATCGAGGGGACAACAGGCTCTCCGAAAGATGATATTTCGAATCCGAAATTCCGTCCGAGCATCTGAATCACGCCAGGAGAAGAAGAAAGTGAAAATCTTCCCAGAAATCTTGCAAGTGCCCAACGTGGGCACAGAGAGACGGAGGTCCAGGATGTTGTTTTTATTACTTAGCAGGTTTTCGATGTTGAGGGATGATGTTGCGTTTGCTTTTACCCTTCTTGCTTGTTCAAACGAACCCTCCTCTCAGGTGATTCTAAAAAAAAAAAACTACGACGACAACGAAGATCAGGGAGATCTTCTGATTTGTGGCTATGCATTTCCTACATTCCTGGGCAAAGGAGGTAAGGCTCGAAAATTAACTTTCAACCTAAGGCGATCATAAAGTGAAGCCGATTTTTTCTCTCCTTTCGACGGGTTTATTTTTTTGGTACCTGCTTTTGTGGGAACGGTTATCGAAAGAAGAAGATTCTTTTGAGCAGTTGTTATGGGATCGAAGTAACCGTAGGTGTGTTACGTATGCGAAGAAGAGATTGGTTTTTTTTTAAAGGGAAGAATTCGGTTCCAAGAATCCATTAATAGTCAGTTTTATCCTTTGGGGTGGAATTTAGTGGGTTTTTTTTGGGCTGTGTGCGAGGAAGTTGTTAGAGGATGATTATAGAGCTGTTTTCTGCAAACTAATGGCCAGTTGTTCTGCGTCATCCTCGGTGAGGTTGTTGTTTGGATAGAGATTTTCCTGCCAACAACGATTTCGGTGCTTGGAAAAATAAGCAGAAAATTGAAGAATGATGTACAGCTGCATTGCTCGATGTCTTCAAAAGCAGTCTTAGTGAATTATGAAGCATTAGAATATTCGACAAGCCTGAGATTTTTCGCCCACCTACGCAATGTTTGGCAAATAAAATCCCTGCAATAGCAATCTACCCTAGATTCGAGTGTTTCCTTCGATGTGTATGATATTTTTCTTTGCACTATTTCCACGGTAAATCACCACTCTCCAGTAATGTGATTCATGCTCGCCAATAGAGAAAAATTCACAAATTTACTTTTTTCTCACCCGGAGAGTGGTTCAACCGCGGGACCCGTTTCCGGGTAAACATCCACTCACAGCCACACCTGAGCCAAAGGTGGTTTAGGAGATGCAAATCATCATTACGGCCGTTTGATTTTCAATGACGCACCTCTAATCAATATCTCACGCGAGATGAACACTCGACGAATTCCTCGAAACCATCTCACACCTACTCATGGGAACGACGGTGATCACCCGGTCACGTCATAATTCCGCGACGAAACCTCCGTCGGAAAAGAACTCACCATCATCAGTGACTTGCATCGTTCAAGACGCCTCATGTGGGAAACCGGCCTCAACTTCAATCGGGCGTAAAAACCAAATGTTTCAACTTTATGCGAGCCGTTCCTTCTTTCGAACGGCGAGGGTTCATTTGCTTCGCACCGAGCACGGAATACTAATCCCCACCCGGCAGCACAATGATACAGCCTTTTCGGGGACAGTTTTATACCCCAATGGACAGGTTCGGAATTTAAATCACTTTCTGATGAACGGCCGACCGTTCGCGGAATTCTTATGCCCCCTCTTCCCCTCTTCAAGAAAACAAAAAAGAAGCAGATGGTTTATGGAAATTTCTGCTGCTACTGTGACCGATACTCGCACCGAGGCTTGTATGGACTGCTAATTATTACGCGCGGTTATGCCTGGCCGAACAGGTTTTATATCCAAGAAACAATTCAACAACCGCGGGAAGCCAAAAAAAACACCCAGAATGACAAGTGTTCCAATTTTTCGCCGATTATTAAGCACTAATCAAGTCCAGCAATCGGTGAACCATTTCGGCCTTGGCTCATCAAAGTTCGCAAGAGTTGAGCAACTTGAAATTATTGCCTCTCGATAATTGGGTGCACGACGACGACGACCGAGGCATTCGGTGCATTGCCACAAGAAAATTGCTCTCGACCATTATGGCCATCGGCCATTATTAGATAATTATGTTCAACGCACTATGGCCGTTTGGCCGCCGTCGACGACGGTTTCAACGGCGTGTGTTCGTGATAGATCTTCAACTATAAGACGCGTGAACTGACATGTAAGATGTAATTCGGTTTACCCGTGCCTGTGTGCCTTTCACCTGGGCCGCAATGTTTCCTAATCGAGTAGAGTAGAGTCGAAAAAAAATCAGCAGTTTAATATTCCTTTCCCGTGTGGTACTGTGTCTGAAATTCGACGGGTATTTCGTGATTAAATTATAATAAGCTTAGCGCCTATATTTCAATACTAAACTAACATTCAACCATATTCGTTGTATGTCTTCGTCGAAGACACATGTTTTTCCCTTGCCCATTGACTAATTAGACATTCGAAAGGAGTCCTCGGGCATGAAACCCCGTGCCATTTGAGGCCTCCGTGTTTGATGCGTCTATATTCAGTAACAATGGCTTCATGGTTTGGTGGTTGATATCAATAGAAGCGTACTTTTTTCAATAATCTTACTTAACTATATAACATCAATGCTGTTAACTTGTTCCTAATCTCGATTCTATTTTATTTTATTTTGCAGATTGATTATAAACCGCTCTACATTCTGATACCAGAGGTCCATGTTCGTAGGAGCAAGTCTAAAAGCAGATAAGTATAATTTAAACAACTGTTGCCAAAGGACTTCACGCTTTCAAAGCGAACCCCATTGTAGATTATCACATCGGGATGCTGAACGACTGTTTTGAAATAGCGGTAACCATTGAAGTCTTAATCACAGGGCATCAAATCTCACCGTGGAATGGTCACAAACGACTCCATAGCCTTAGAGTACTCCAAGACCTATTTAACCTATCTGACTATAATGAACCTGTGTGAGAATATAATTCCATGCAAAAAAATACGAATGTAATGATGAAATAAACAGAAATCATACAAACGTGACGTAAATTTACATAAATGAGCTCAATTTCGTCTTATTTCTGAACATTTACTGCTGCAACAAAAAAAATTTTGCCAGTGCAAAGTATTTTTCGCGTGATTGTAGTGGATCCACTTCGATGTAATTTTAATTTTGCTGTTCATATTGAATTTGGGAAAAAAATCGAATAAGAATCATTACTTGAGCAATCCTGCTTGTGAATTTGAGATTTCCTTCGCGGACTCTATCAACTAGTAAAAAAATTCTCTCAAAGGTGTTTTATTACAGATAATAATAACAACATTTTATAAATAATGTCAATAGCGGCAGTATACACGATTTGTAATTATAAATTGAATAGTGAGTAACGCTGTTTGGATCAAACCCAATCGAACTGTACTCTACTAACACATTGTGTTAGATCGATTACCATCCAATTCTTCATTCAGATGTTCATATGTTAAAAATTCCAATCACATAAATGTGTTGAGTGGATTTTTTTTCTTTTTCTTTTTTGAGCTCACCTTGAAATCGGTACAAATGGCTCCTGTTGAATTTGTTGGACCGAGGTTCGCTATGAACCTACCTCTGAATGTTACTCTTACACAGCTGGAAGTAGATATCTAGCTTACAATTATACTTGGGAATTGTAAAATCATGTTAATTTCCTTGAGATTGACATTTAACGGGTGGCAACAACAAAATTTTAATTTTTTTCTAGGCCTCTTTGCTTAACAACAAATGAGCGCAGAGAGAAATGAGAGTCTGTATGTGTTAGCTCTCTTTCTCTCTCCTCTTTCTGACAGTATTTTTTGGTTTTTGTATGCTTGCTCAGTTTCGCTCAAAATGCCGTCGAAACAAGGAGCATTTCACGAGCGCGTTCATTCGTGGCAAAAAGTATACTACAACATTTTAAAAGCGAAAATGTTTCGGTTTCGACTGTTTACCATATCCTAAGATCCCGAACAACGAATCGCAAGCAAGGTAGTGGAAGACCAGCCAAAATTTCGGACGAAAAGTACTTCGTTTTATTTCTAGTGCCTTCAAAAACAAGGCATCACTGAGTCAATGGGATGCCGCAAAAAAAGTTCAACTGTTCTCAGCAGTACATCTGCCAAACTTTGAAAAGAGTCGGTATGAAGTCGGAATATCGACTCTGAAATCCCAATGCCGCTGGTTGATAAAAAAAATATTCCGGAAAATGTTTTGTATCGGACGACGACAGTTACTAGGTTGCCTGAAAAGTCCCTTTAATATCAAACACGAAAACATTTTTTTTGCCAAATTCGGTTTTATTTCTCAACATACTCTCCTTTTAAGTCGATAAAGCGAGTCCAGCGGTTTTCTATTTTTTTTTATCACATCCGAATAGTATTCCTTCGGAAGTCCTTCAAAATAGCCATCGGTTTCAGTTATGAGCTGATCATTTGAGTAAAATCGCTTACCAGTGAGCCATCTCTTCAGATTTGGGAACAAATAGAAGTCACTGGGGGCCAAGTCTGGCGAATACGGTGGATGGGGAACCAATTGATACCGAATTTCATTCAATTTTGCTTGAGCAATTTCTGGACTTCATTTCTGGTTTTTTTCTGGACTTCATCATTCATACGATCCAATAACGCTGCATAAGGAGTGTATCGAATATAAGCTATCCACATACATTTGCGTTGTACGCATGTATTTGTGATGGTTTTTTATGCTCTGAACACTGCATGCTGTGCGTTTGACTGTCAGCTTTCTTTTGTTTACTTGTTTGTGCGGTTCAAATTCTGCGTTTTCAAAATGTCGCGTATTGAAAAGGAAGTGAAAATTAAGGTTCTGGACACATGGCTAAGTGAGAAGGGTATTACTATGCGAAAATTGGCGAAGCGGTTTGGAATTCATCATGCGAGTGTTAAAACCATCATTAATAAGTTTGGGGAACACTATTCTTTGGATGAGCTACCAGGAAGAGGCAGAAAACCCGGTTCTTCCAACCCGAAACTGGAGCAGAAAGTGGTATCTCTAATCATGAAGAACAAATCAATGTCAATACGTGATTTGGCCAAAAAAGCAGGAACGAGTGTCGGAATGATCCAGCGTATCAAGAGGCGAAACCACCTGAAGACCTACAAGAAGCAGAAAATCTCGAAACAAAGTGCAGAACAGAAGAAGCGAGCAGCAACAAGGGCCCGGAAATTATATTCGCGTCTTTTGCAGCGTCCGGATGCATGCGTTTTGATGGACGATGAGACCTATGTAAAGGAGGACTCAAAAACCCTTCCAGGTCCACAATACTATACTGCCGTTGTTGGGGAGGATGTGACCGATGCGGACAGGTCGATTCAAGTGGAGAAATTCGGTCGAAAGGTACTGGTATGGCAAGCAATATGTTCCTGTGGTTTGAAGTCAACCATTTTTTACACTACCGAAACTATAAATGCGGAAATCTATCGATCTGAGTGTCTCCAGAAGAGATTGTTGCCTTTATATAAGAAGCATAGTACACCTCCACTGTTTTGGCCGGATTTAGCGTCGGCTCACTCTCAATTGGCTTGCGGAAAAGGGTATAGATTTCGTTGAGAAAAATATCAATCCACCAAATTGCCCTCAGCTTCGACCCATCGAACGTTACTGGGCAATCGTGAAGAGGGTCTTCAAGAAGACTGGTAAGGCAGCTGGGAACATGCAGGAGTTAAAAAAAAATTGGGCTCAAGCGTCCAAAAAATGCGATGCAACACTTGTCCGGAACTTGATGAAGAGCATTCGATCCAAAGTTCGAAAATTCGTGAAGGAATAACTTAAATTTCATCCGGTCTTCATTATGTTCAAGTTTAACCTCGTACAATAAAGGATCAATTTTTTGTATGAATAAAATATCGGTTTTCAACATAATTTGTAAGAAAGTTTTTGGATAGCTTAATTTCGATACACTCCTTAGTATGCGCCTGTTATGGTTTTATCTTTTTCAAGATAGTCGATGAATATTACACCTAGCGCATCCCAAAACACGGAGGCCATAACCTTTCCCACCGATTGTTGCGTTTTCGGGCGCTTCGGAGCACTTTCGCCCGGTGAAACCCACTGTTTGGCCTGCTGCGATGACTCCGGTGTGTAATAATGGATCCAAGTTTCATCCATGATTATAAATCGGCGCACAAACAAAGTTAAGTTATATTGTTAATGTCAAGAAACTTCAGTAACTGACACTAGCGAAGCAATCTTTAAAAAAATCATTTTGCATCTCTTGCATTAAAATATATTCACTTGCCTCGCCCTGAATTCTTTTACAGAACATTTTTTTAATTTTAACTTTTTTTAGTGAACATTTTTTGAATCACTTACAACCTACTAAGCGGATATGCAACTTACAACAGCAGAGTGAAGAAGCTCAGAGTATTTCAGATAGATTCAGCTGTAAAAGCTGTCCATTAAATCATGGCTTGAGGCAGTTTTGCTACAGCTCAGCAGCGCATTTGTCATTTATCAATTCTGAAAACTGTTATGCAACGTCAAGTAAATGTAGATTTAGTACGATGATGACATACACTCTACAAAAAAGGCGTGAAAATTACGGTGCTCTCAAACCGATACATGCAAGCGCCTTTGAACATGAGCATGAGCATGATTGAGCGCCTTAGGTTGATACTCCGTTATTGTCCGATCAGCTGTTATTACACAGAGAACCAAAAGATGATACTTGGGACCAGCATACATCCTCAATGTGCAAAAACTGGTGATCCCAAACCAAGGCAATACCAGCGCCGGCCTCGCCCGAATGCAGGTCAAGTAGGGAATGGGTAGGAATATGTTGACGTGATACTCGCTTTATTGGAAGCCGAGATTACCTCTGCACTTCCACGAGAAATCACTGGAATGTTGGATAAAATGGTTGGGTTTGCAGTGGGATTCGTTCTAGTAAACGGTGTGCTGAATTCTACTGACGTCAGCAGCGAATAAGATGTTTAACTATATTCCCGATTTATTCTCTGTACATAGATGCACATTAAAGTTATTCAAATTTGTTTAAACCAACAGAAAGGATGCTGTTGGGGCCACTCACAAGAGTGGGTGGTTTATTTCAATGGAATACAAGAATACGTTAAAAACATCGAGTTTGAGGACCGATTTAAACCAACATAAAGGATGCTGTTGGGGCCACTCAGAAGTGTGGGTGGTTTATTTCAATGGAATTTAAGAATACGTTAAAAACATCGAGTTTGAGGACCGATTTAAACCAACAGTAAGGATGCTATTGGGGCCACTCACAATTTTGGGTGGTTTTTTTCAATGGCATAGAAGAATACGTTAAAACATCGAGTTTGAGGACCGATTCAAACCAACAGTAAGGATGCTGTTGGGGCCACTCACACGTTGGGTGGTTTATTTCAATGGAATACAAGAGTATGTTGAAATATCCAATTTGAGGACCGATTTAAACCAACAGTAGGGATGCTGTTGGGGCCACTCACAAGTGTGGGTGGTTTATTTCAATGGAATTTAAGAATACGTTAAAAACATCGAGTTTGAGGACCGATTTAAACCAACAGTAAGGATGCTATTGGGGCCACTCACAATTTTGGGTGGTTTTTTTTCAATGGCATACAAGAATACGTTAAAATATCGAGTTTGAGGACCGATTCAAACCAACAGTAAGGATGCTGTTGGGGCCACTCACACGTTGGGTGGTTTATTTCAATGGAATACAAGAGTATGTTGAAATATCCAATTTGAGGACCGATTTAAACCAACAGTAGGGATGCTGTTGGGGCCACTCACAAGTGTGGGTGGTTTATTTCAATGGAATTTAAGAATACGTTAAAAACATCGAGCCGACACATGCAAGCGCCTTTGAGAATATAACAATCAAACACAACTTTTGCCCAGATGCGTATAGTTATTTCGGTTTAGGGAGACGTAATGTTACATGAAACGTTTGTTTACGGTCCCCCAATTTTCAATTTAGATAATGCTAAACATGCCAGTACACTCAGAAAAAAAAATTATTTTTAACAGGCACGTAAAATTTTCCCTCGTTTAATTGCTAGCTAAAGCAAGCGGAAACACCGTCGTTTGCAATATTTCATACAGCCTACAACATTGTTTGCAATCTTCCATACAGCAGACCTCATTCTATCGATATTTCGCGAAAATTTACATGAAAGATTCCATGAATTTATGCCAAATCTTGCATTCCCTTTATGTGCATTAGATAACGTGGAAAATTAAATGTTTCTTTCAAACTGTGCATGCTAAATATTACACAATATTAAAAGGCCATATTTACCAAAAGATTTTCCAAGAACTAAAATCCCAATACATATATTTGTGTTGGAAAATCGATACAAAAAAAAGTTTGAAGTTTTCAAATTTCCCGGAAAAATAGTTAAATTTGACTCTATAGAATAACACGTGTTTGGTGCTTGATTCGAAACGAAAATCAAATGCTCTCTCAAACTCTGTAGGACAAAATCATCCCGTCGCATAGTTATACTATTTTGCGTCAACTCATGTTAGATGCAAAAAAGTGTATTGAATTGATCATTTTAATATTTGATCTATGAAGGGACTCCTACTATACGACGGAAGATCCAATGAAAACACGTCGAATGACAAACGGTCGGAATGGACAAAAATTCGACCTTTTGTCCTGGAAACCAACTTTCATCAACACTTTCATAACATCATTAAAAATTATTCCACCAAAATTTAATTAATGTCACGGATATTGGTGCAACTACCCGGTATCCGGCTAATGTTTTATGCCAAAGCCAATAGTTAATATGTGTGATGCAAATAAAACGGTTTCAAAGCAAATGATGTTCTATTAGCTAGCGCCATACCGATTAGCATAAATTCTCATTTCCGAACGTGGGTAATCACCTGGCTTGACAACTTCTTTCAATATGGCACTGCAAAATCGACTGCCCAAGACGTGACTTAATACTCAATAGCGGTAACAGGTGCACCCACCGTAAACATTATCATGGATTATTGCGATCAGCTCAATCATAAATAGAACCCTGCGCCCACGAGAAGGACAAGAATTGTTCAACACATACCGTAATTCGGGGGCAATTTAATCACCAGGATGAAATTGAAGATTATGCTTTGCGTTTTTTCATGCCACGAAGAAAATTGCGAGTGATGCATAGACATTAAGACAAGTCAAATCATGATAGCATTCCATCATGGAAATTCAACCATTGCATACAAGCAAATTAATGTTTTCCTGTGTAATTTGCAGTGACATTCGAAATATTTTCTACATTCAGGAGCGACAGTTATTGTAACTCGTGCTGTCATTTGGATTGTGATAATCATAATTCAGCGAGAAAAGTTACTATTGATCTACAATCGTGACAACTTGTACTTCCTATCTCGAGGCTGTGAAAAGATCCTTAACCGAAGCAACACACTCACTATGACTCTCTATTTCTCCTGAAAGTCACATTATAAGGGGATCAATCTACCTTCGAATTACGGTGTCACTCTCATATCGGCTGACTAATCAAAGCCCACCGCTCTGGCAGCTACCAGCTCGATCCGGTCGTGCGCCGTCGTCGCTGGAAACAAAAATGGCAATGTCAACTTGTCGTCGTTGAAACAATGTTGTTGCGATTAAAAGAATAGCCTTTGCCATTTATAGACCCAGCCCGAGCGCTACATACGTGCCACCGCAAATGTCAGAGATTCCACCTCGGCAAGCCAGGGGGGGGATGAAGCAATTAAAACGTGTTGTAATTAACGGAATTTCATTTCTTCTATCATCAGCATAGAAGGAGGTAAATTTTTGCTTCCTACGAGTGTGTGGCGAAGGACGGAAGATTAATGAATCGTAACCGACTGACTGGTTGGGGCAGTTAAGGTTGATTGACTTCTTTTTTTTTTTGGAAGGCAGATTCACGTTCCGATTGACAGGTGCGAGCTTATGTGGCGTGGGAGGGTTTCTTCTTACCTGGGCAATTCCCATGACATTTTGACTTGTCTTAGAGCGATGAGGGATAGGCACACCTTTTTCCCACGCATTTTCGGCATACATTGTATCGATTTTAGGGTCATCTGAGTCTCTACCTCTCGCCGTCACTGATTGATGGTTATTTTGATGGGCTCGCATTGTATTTCGGAGATGCACCTTTTTCTGACTTTCTCATGCAACATGAGCTCTGATTTATGCTTCTGTTTCGTATAAACAACTATCCCTATGAATCTGACGTTTGGTGTATGTTTAATTTTCTTTAAACTTAATCATCAAGTTGGTTGGGTTTGAACAAATCTCAATCAACCATCTGTTCTTAGCGATCGATCCGCAACCAATTAACGATTTTCCACACACATGCTTCCTGCTTGCCTACCGTGCATTGGCCATTCTTCGAACCAGTTCTATCAAAGCCGTCAAAAATGTGAATAAACCTACGCCTCACGGTAATTACCGGAGGGGGGGGGGACCCTCAGAAACTGTGAACGGCCCACTTAATCGAACTACACATCTAGTGCACGCTCCTTGACGTCTCAAGAGCAACCGGTGCCACCACGATTCAAAGGCCATCGAGTGTACGCACAAAGAATTACCAACAACTTTTTTGTCGTCGTCTTCAACGAGTTGGTTAATTCCATTATTATTATTTTTTTCTCGACGATCGCACGCACGATCGCCTGGTCTGGACAACCTTCTTGAGCTACCCCCGGCTATACTCAATAGCGAATGTGGTATGCTTTTGGTTTTAATCCATCAAGGTGTTTTATAACGCCGCTGCTGAGAGTCGTGTGAGTCAGGTTTCTCGTTGTACATCTCAAGGCTTGCGTTTGGTTTCACCAATGGAGTGATCTTTCACCCCCTGGCCAACGACTTGCTGTCTGGATGGAAGCAGTGCTTGCTACTGTGAGGAATGACCACTACAGGGCACCAATTGCACGTCAATCTGGGTCCAGTCACTGTTTAATGACGAGTGCGGGGCACTTTTTTTAGCTCTATTGGGACACGCTCGCCAATGGGATCTAATAGGACGAGAGGCGTTAGGTTTAATCCACCTTTGGGTTACTTTCGAATTATTAGCTAACAAAATTAACAACCAACATCTGAATGTGATTAGCTCAGTCGGTATAGGCGCAGCTACAAAGCAACACCATGCTGGAGGTACTGGGGTTCGACTCCCGGTCTGGTCGAGGAATTTTTCACAATAGAAAAGTGTCTCGACTCACCGGGCATAAGGTATAATTGTGCTTGTCATACACAACCATTTAGAACATTTAGAACATTTAGAATACTAAGTTTAAAGCAGGCAATAAGCTAGTTGTGAAACACTGAATGTATTTTTTTTCTCGAAAAGTTGCTTTCGCTTCGTAAATATAGATTCATACATAAAACAAATATCTCATATTGTATGAAACATACATATTGTTTGTCATCTGGTGAAATGCTATCATTACACCTTTTTGTACAATGCACGAAATGATTTTCGTGAAGACCAGCCAATCGTTCTTCGTCTTCTATCGTACTTATACAGTGACGGACAATACAAGAAGACCAAAGCCCGATTTTCATACAAATTGAAGCAATTGAACTGAATTTTGGCACCAGCTTAGAAATAACCTGAATTTTCATCTGTAAAAAATTCATAATTTTTCATTCACCACTTCAGAAGCTACAGGCACCATCTACGACAAAACAATAAGACTTTTGTTGACCTTTTGTTTCCATAGATAAGGCCATATTGATGGGTTTGAATTAAGATTTTCCGTCACTGTACATGAAGGTGTTGCTTCTGGGGTGGGTGGAAATCATTGTTTTATTAACAGAAATAAAAGCGCTGCCGAAAGTTGTGACTGAAGACTATCATTAATCAAGTAACTTCTCACGACTCACCTAATGAGATCAACCACGGATTCAAAACAGCTCTTCCTAAAAGTACAGCATCAAACCCCCTTGTCAGAAACATTGAAAACAATGAACCACATCTCGTCGTTGCGCTTTCTGTTTTCAATTACATTTCGAGTCGTGTTAGCAGATCTGTCATCCATTCATGCAATCATTAGAGAGACGTTTCTTTTTGATTTGTAACAACATATTCGTAGCTTTTTGTATTGTTTTCGTACAATGCACGAATGTTCTTTCTGTGTCAAAAAAAAAAAACTTCTCGTTTTTGATACTTGCATGTGTGACAATTCAATACAAAGGTAGCTTCATAAATGGTACAAATCAGTTTCATTGTAAAAAAATAACGAATAGATTCGTGGGTCCTGCTCAGTGGTAAATGTACTGTATTTTGAACATTTAACATTTTTCATTACGATCAAATAGAACACACGCAAAAGTAAACTGGCATGGGAGAAAATTTCATGAAATTTTTCTACAATTTTGTACATTTCTGCCTCAGCCGATGATTTTAAAACGAATTATAAGGATGGATACTAACAACTCATAACCATAGATCACCAAATAAGTGCGTTTCAAATCAGGCTTTGATAGCTGCAGCCACACGCAATTTCTAAACAGTTCAGCGCCAACATTAGATTAGGGCGAATCTGTTTTTGTAAACAATGGCTTTCGTAGTCATTTTCTCTTGCACAAAAGGTCAGAAATACAAATTAAGCACTCTTTGAGGAAGAGGAGCTATATCTCTATCAGCTGATATATTAAATTTGAAGGAATTGTGTTCAACTTCCGATAAATTAGCAGACAAAGTGATTGTTTACAAAAGCAGATTCGCCCTAATCAAATGTTGGCGCTGAGTTTGAAAATGTCGGCAAAAACGTGCGACATTTTTCTCTTTCCGTTTTCTATCCTTCGCGTTCACTTGAACTGTACCCAACCAAGCGTCTAGCTAACAATATCGTTTTCTGTGTCGACAGATCTATCCTAACATATGACAAACAACCTGGGATTTGTTCGATGCCGGACTTAGCTCCAACCGATTTGTTAAGGCAGTTTTATTCATTTGAATTATTGCAGTACACGATCATAAAATTTACAGCGAGTTGAGCAACAATGGAGTCGTCTTTGAAAACAAGTTTAACGAATTGATAATGTTTGCAGCATTATTTTTGTTTTCGACATGCTTCTGTAAACAATGTGTGCTTAAAAATTTCTGTTAAAAAATATGTTTGAACGGGTCCGCCTTAACACCAAACATATCTGTCTCCACTTGTCGTTTTTCTTTTTTTGACAGTGGCAGAAATGTCAAGACAAACAGTGTTAATGGGGACATCGGGTAAAACCGATTACTATTATGTGAGCCTCAACATTTCGCAGCAGGCGGCTGATTTGCTATTTACATCTACCACCATTGGTCTTACCTTCGATTTCGTTATATAAACTATAAATTTAATTTTCAGTGTCAGCAATATGGCTTGAAATGCCAAGGCAGAGGATTTGAAAATATGATATTTCGGTGATGATTTTTCTTAACTAACCACACCAAATATCATTCGACCAAATGACAATCGAAGAAATGTCTTACAATCTTGATGGTTTGGGGATTTTGAGTCGTTTTCTTTTTTTGTTGTTACGAGAAAGACAAAAAGCTAACCGTATATGAATGTTACTCAGTGAAATCTAGTGGGCAACCAACTTTACAAACTCAAAAAAATCGACACGTTGTTTCCACGTGAAACGCACGTAATTTTCATCCACTGCCAAAACCAGTAATAAACAAGTGGAATTCACGTAAGAGCTACGTGATTTCCACGTAAATCCACATTCTACATGAAAATCACATAAATGTTACGTGATTTTTTACGTACAATTCACTGGCACGTAATGTTCACCTGATTTTACTGAAGAAGATTTGGTTACGTGTTCAGGTGAAAGTTACGTGAAATTTCACGTGGAAACAACGTGTCGATTTTTTTGAGTGCAGCACCACACCCCCCCAACACTTTTAAAAATTGCGGGCACCCCCCCGGAAAATTGCCGTTTCCCTTTTTTACAATTTGGCGGATTATGAAACACACGATCGTAAATCAGCCGGTAAATCATGGTACTTCGGTGTAAGAGCACAGCCGGAAAACTTTCTGGACCGATAAACAGCAAAGTAAGTGAGTGTATTTTGATGGTAGTTGATGGTTTTGATTTATTGGGCCCTTTTTTTCTCTAATTGAGTAATATCAATTTGCGGTATTATGGTTTCTTTAAATTGAGATGATCATAATTAATTTTTTTAGGAAGTAGAGTAAGCAAAACTCAACAGTGATTCACAGCAAAATTCCCCTTGAGAAAGATACAAAGCTTATCGCTTTGATGACAACCAATTGATAAGGTTAGAAATGATTGTTGTTGTTTGATTTGAGGATTTAAAATTTTCTGACAAACTTATCGTATTTTGAGGACTGTATCGAAAATAAGTTATCCACATATTTTACTTTCAAATCATATAAAAAAAATGATTCAACGTTGTAGGTGTGGAAATTTTCAATAAGAAAAGTTAAAGGACTTTGCTTTACTTTCCCAAAAGTAGTTTCCTTTTGATCTTCAAATGGTTTGGGCAGTGTCAGTTGTTAACCACATTTGGTCAAATTTAGGAAGGAGACTAGGATGCGATTTGCAATCGTGTAAGCATCGTGAAGTGAAAAATACAAAATTTCCATCAGTGTAATGTATATGTATGTTTACAGGCCAGCGTTTGACAACCCCAACGACCACATGTGAGCTGATCAAAAGCTGAAGAAGCCATAATTTAGTCGTAGAAACTACTGTCGGCTTGAACAAGGTTTCATTTAGTATTCAATATTTGTTGAGAGTACTTCAATCTTGTTAACTAAAATAGAAGTCGGTATATGTTAGGGTGCATTTAAAAATCTAATTCCCCCTGTCTGAATGAGAGATTGTGGATAAATTCGTTCTGTAAATACTGTTGAATTTGCATACATTTCGAAAAGCTTAAATCCGACAATTAGAAGGCGACAGCTCTATTACAACTCCAATAGTTCATTTTGAAAAACACTAGTTTTCTGGTTGCTTCTTTTTAAATTAAATAAATCCCGGTTCAATACAGGTATTATTGAGAATGTACTTTATTTTATTTTATTTTATTTTATTTTATTGATGTGGCCAAGTCACCAGGCTGAGTTCAAGAACTCAAACCTTACATGATACACCAGGGAATAGTTGAATAGGCTTCGCAGCATTTCTACCCATGGGAGTTTTGAATTTTGCGGGATACACTATGAGTGCAAACAAGAAGTGTACAATTATATTGCATCGCTGCCCACGCGATTGGGGTAGCGTGGGAGAATTGTTGGTATGTAAGGCTGTAGGGAGAGAAAAATTAGTAAATGATCGTAAAAATCAGTTACCATTCGATATGTTGGGAATGGTATCTACCAAAATACCTGCTTAGCTTGAAATTACTTCTGTTTAGAGCTTGTTCTCTTGTTCCGCATGTTGACTTAATCTTCTGTTCCGTCGACTGTTTCGTTAGTTCGTGACAGGATTTTCCATCCAGTTTCGGGGGTTTTATTTTGAATTCTTCAGCAAAACTTCTTCTTGATGACATATCACATCGTTCATTACAGATGAGTAATCTAAAACTGCATTTTTCTTCAAAACTGTGTAGCTAGAACTACAATGACGTGGCTGGGTAGCTCAGTGATTACCCGTTCTGCTTACTGATCAGATGGTCGGGAGTTCAATCCCAGGCCCGTCCCCTTCCTTGCAATTTGTCACTTGTCTCTTTCTATCACCACTAGATTTAAAATAAAAAGCAGTCTACTGCGCTTTCATTGAGCGCATCACTTAACGCAGTGAATCCATGATCTAAAAATAACCTGCCTCACTAACATAAAGCTATCCTTCCCTTGACAATTGTGGAGACGCAGAGGTAAACACGGTCTCTAACCAACGATTGTCAAACTAATCATCCTTCCCCCCTCCCCGAAGACCGTGAGGACGTGGCCGGCGCTGGTACTGATCTATAAATAGAATTGAGCTAGTGAACTTGTACATTGAAGATGTAAAAGCTACTCCCTACTGTGGTTCTCTGTGCAATTACACTAGTTCTGTTCAGTAACGGAGTAGCAACTACAAAACGCACGCTCTTTTATAAAAAATAAATAAAAAAAACTGTGTAGCTAGAGCTATACAAGCGCCTCGCCATAAAAGATCTCGATACAAGTATAGTATCTAGGGTTACTAATCCCCTTTTTCATCTCATCACCTTTCAGTTCGTGCTAAAGGGCGAACACGAAATTATTGCGACACCGAAAATGTCATGCCAATTTTCTTATAATGTTTAGAATCAAACCAAAATTTTAGGGTAGTTTTAAACATATATTTACTTCAAAAATCGAAAGAAAAGTTAATCGATGGAGCCTTGAGTGTAAAATTGAACGCATTTTCGCTTGATGCCCTCCATCAAAGTCTTTACAGTGTCATCCGGTACCAGTTTCTCAGTTTTTTTTTCCATTTTCTTAACATGTCCTTCTCGTCTTTGACTGTCTTCTTGCTCTTCCGAAGTTCCCGCTTCATCATTGCCCAGTACTGCTCCACCGGGCGCAGCTCCGGACAGTTTGGCGGATTCATGTCCTTTGGAACAAAATGGACAGAATTGGCCTCATACCACTCCAGGACACTTTTAGAATAGTGGCATGATGCCAAATCTGGCCAAAATAGCGGAGCTTTCTCTTTTTTTTTTTTTTCCCTTCCTCGTATTACTCATACATACCGTGCGTGCCAAATCTGGCCAAAATAGCGGAGCTTCGTCGTGCTGCTGCAAGAACGGCAAAAGGCGCTTCTCGAGGCACTCAGATTTGTAGATCTCGCCATTTACTGTGCCCTTTGTCACGAAAGGCTCACTCCTCAGTCCGCAAGAGCAGATGGCCTGCCAAATGAGATATTTGGAGGCGAACTTCGACATTTTCTTCTTCTTAAGTTTGTCGTCCACATAGAACTTGCTCTTGCCGGTGAAAAACTCCAACCCCGGAATTTGCTTAAAATCGGCTTTTATATACGTTTCGTCGTCCATCACACAGCAGCCATATTTTGTCAGCATCTTCTCGTAGAGCTTCCGTGCCCGAGTTTTAGCCGTCGATTGTTGCCGCTCATCGCGGTTTGGGAAGTTCTGTACCTTGTATGTATGTAGTCCAGCTCTCTTCTTTGCATTCTGGACGTAGCTCTGCGACATGCCGATCTTTTTAGCCAAATCACGGCTTGAGACGTTGGGATTTGCTTTAATCATCCGCTTCACCTTTCCCTCCGTCTTTTTGTTCTCCGGTCCCGGTTTTCTTCCAGCTCCTTTGCCGTGGTCCAACGTCAACCGCTCCTGGAACCGCTTCAACACTCTGGAGACGGTTGAATGGTGAATGTTCAACATTTTTCCTAACTGCCGGTGCGACAGGTCAGGAAATTCCAGGTGTTTGGAAAGAATTTGTTCTCTCGACTCGCGTTGGTTCACCTCCATTTTCGTTGAATCGAAAAACACGACTTCGAGTTTGACAGCATGTAAACAATACACATCTATGAGAAAGTGTGCAAAATTTGGTTGATTTTTACCCAATGGTAAAAAAGTTATGCCCTGTTGAATGTGTCGCAATAATTTCGTGTTCGCCCTTTATTTGAAAACAAAAAATTGGCGCATAACCATCTGATTTCTTACTCTTTATGTATTGTTAATTTTATTTATTATTAATTGTTGTTGAAAGTGGGCAAACTTAATAACAAATGGAATTAATTTATTCATACATCAAACCTACATTTCCGATTAGTATGAATAATGGATCATGAGATGAATAATGGAACAGCTCTCCTATGTGGTAATGCTTTCCAAAAGTGTGCTGATTTCTGATAATAAACTATTTCAGCTTTTGCAACTGAGTTTATATGATCAAATGCAACATTTCAACTATTTGCAAATACTGTACTTGACCATTGATCACCATCTCCGAATTATAATGTTGATCGATAAGAACTACTGGAGGAACTTCAGATGCACTTTTGGGCTGCTTTTTCCAAAATGGTAAAAAACCAGACCAGCCATGGGACCTGGTAGTTGAAGTTAAACTACTTCAAGGTTTTGCCAGTGCCCAGAATGTACTTTAACTTTAGAGCAAGGACTGTTGCCATTCTTCATTTAAGCATATATTTTTCTATCTTTCAATTTTCAAAGCCTGCCGTTACGCCTAACGGAACTATTAATACTTTCTCTTCATTTCTCTTAGTTCTTGCAATAAATTACTGTCCACTCCTAGAGCCTCTCATGTTGATGGGAAATTATCTGCTTCTGATAAATTTCGTCATAGATCGTTACTCCGCGCATTGGGAGAATACAACCAACAACAAACAAAATATATATTTTATCAAAAATAAACTTACCTTATCAATGATGGTCTTAACACTGCGTCTAATCTTCTTCTCCTCCATTTAACCAGTGACTTTTACCTTAGAGCAGCGGAAAAATAACAAGCAACGCACATATTCACACGTCACCTACACGCAGCCTACCATGTTGTTGTTTTTTTGTGTAAACTAAAACATACGTTGGTGCTCGATAATGTCAATGATAATGATAATGATAATGTCAGCAGAACAATCAACGATTTTCTTTTGTGTAATCGATATTTGCAATCAGAAAACCTTTAAAATGGACTAAAGCGCATCGACTTTTACTCAAAATAAAGAAGATGTCTTTCTCTTTCACTTGATTACTGCCAAGCTCAGTGACATTTTAGCGGAGTAGCTCAATAGTAAGTGAATTGATTTGCTGTCAAAGTTGAGTAGAAAGATAGGCAAACTGCCCCCATATTAATCTCATTGTTCCTATATTCATCCTGCGATGAATCAAACAATTGGGCAGTTGAAGGATCGGTTTCGTTTTCTAATAATGTTTGCTTACGTTAAATAACTACAACAAAAATTACTAACTAATCCTGTCACGTGTATATCGTTTTATTTCAAGTAGGATGAATTGCAAAGTGATGAGATTAGTATAGGTACATCTTCCCTAGATCATTTTGGAGGAGTTCTTTTTATTTCATGGATCTGAAAGCAAACATCACAGTTTGAAAGAAACATTTAGGGGCTTATTACGGTGCTCACTTTCCCCGTGAAACCCGTTCAAAGGACAGTGACTCCCATTTGATTTATTTCGTTTTCATCCGTGAAGTGACACTCGTTACCCGAGCAA
Source organism: Aedes koreicus (assembly GCA_024533555.2). Classification (NCBI taxonomy): domain Eukaryota; kingdom Metazoa; phylum Arthropoda; class Insecta; order Diptera; family Culicidae; genus Aedes; species Aedes koreicus. The sequence goes on along the minus strand of JAHHFK020004939.1, from coordinate 17,528 downwards.
CACTCTAGTATTATAACGGTTGAAAATACTTGTTACTCAGGTATAAGGCTCGTAATTTTTTGCGTTATCTAATGCACATACATGGAATGCTAAATGTGCCATAAATTAATTGGATATATCATGTAAATTGAAACCAGATATCACTTAAATCAGGTCTGCTGAAATATTGCAAATAATTTCGATGTTAACGCTTGCTTTTGCTTAAACAGTTAAAATTATTTTGTATTTTAAATTTATTTTCATGCGCATATTTGGAGCATGAACATTAATTTAATATCAAAGCATTTCATAAATTAACATGACTTTGAAATAGTGTCATTTAAAATTCAATTACTCTCAATTTTAAATGGACACATTATCATGACTCGACTTTAAATTTTATATTCATCAATATATTTTTACATATATATTATTTTTAAACCTGCTTATAATCGCTTTTCTGTTTATTACAGCCAAATTTACATTTTCATTTCGAAACAAATCTTTTATTTCTTTCAATTGAATATTCAACGGAACAATTCCTTGACGTGTATGATACCATACTTGATAGCTCACAATTAAATTGTGATACATTGTTCATTTTGAATCTCAGTTTCGGTTGGTCACATGGGCTAATTAGACAAGCCAAAGATAATCTTTCTAATTTTACGTGGCTGTTTTCTATTTGCTTGATTTATATCTTTGATAAAAGCCTAAAGACCAGCTTCCCTCAAATATTGTAAGTCGAAGCTGCTGCATTTCGTTTGGGTTAATTATCCAGCTTGGTTCCCCAGCTAATTTGACTCGCATACTATTGGGACTTCAGGCGTGAAATTTTTAAAATTTAGTGATTTTCTAAATTGTGATTTTTAGTCTTAAAAACGTGATGTAATAATTAACCTAACCTATAGTTCATATGGAGAAAGGACTTCATCCAGTTTCACCATAAGACGGTGGAGTAACATTCAGATAAGTTTTAAGCGCAGTTCATACAGATCGTTCCATTACGATGAAAATATATGTTATAAATTTACAGTTGTAGCATACAATTCTCTACGCAACTGCACACAAAACCGAACAGTTTTTGTTAGATTCAAAGAGATTATGACAATCCGGGATGATATTTGGGCACTTGTGTATTATAGTAATCATTTCCAAATCACTAAGAACTGCTGCACAAGACGAACATATTATTCTTTTTGCCATATTGTGAAGCTCACAAAGATGATCTGTTCGAAGCAACGTGAAAGTTGAAACTTAAACGTCACCTGAGGCGTACAATTTTTTTTTCTGTTCCTAAAATTTACATGCTGATTTCAAAATTGTACTTATGTACGTTGAAAAAACCCATAAATTGATAATGATTTTGATAGCAATAGTTGAAAATTACACCGGAAAGTTATTTTATTATTTTTAATAGCAATCGTTGAAAATCACACCTGACAGTTATTTCATACAAATTAAAATGTAAAATGATATCCTTTTCGATGCTCTTATTATGTGCATTTAATTTAATTCAATTTTCAATAAATAAACCGATTTATGTGAAGTACATTTACCACCATAATTAATTTACATGCCATTTAAATTTCACCTTTTTTTTGCTGTGTACAATTGAAAGAAAGTAAATTTTACGCGTCTGTTAAAATTCACCAGTGTGTTAGAGTGAATATTTTTGCTCTACTCAAATATTCGGTTACTTATTCAAAGTACGAATTGTGTATTGTGGAGGTTGGAAGAGCATCCGGTTTTATAAAAAAACATATGGTTCAGTGTTCATATTAAATTGGTAAATCTCGTAGTTTTCTATTAAATTTCCGTAAAACTGTCACTCTGAACTTTAATTTCCAATGTGTTTGCTTTAGAGAAGGGCGTTGAACTAAAACAAGTTTAGTCAAATGTTTCTTCGTATTATACAGCAAGTTATTCAATATTTCATATTCATAAAAATCATTCTTCCCAAAAAGAGAGATTGGTATTGAGCCGAAGTTATTTAATGTTGAAATGATTAGAAAACATCATTGGAATACAGTTATTGTTTGAGAATCTCACCAAAATTCTTGAACACGCAAAAGAAAGGTAATGAAAATTTAGAAGATTCATAGATATTCAACACATATTTGAAAAAAAAAATTAAGGAACTTTGCTAACATTCTTTGATTTGAAGGAAAGTACATAGAGCTGCCAATTGAAATTCCCTTCTTTGTTGACCAAAATCAATTCAACATTGGCTCCCCTTCGAAAAAAAAAAAACATCATTTCCACCAATATCTACAATCATCATTATCAGTACTACAAACCAAACGCTCCTATCTACCTACCAGCTGCTCGGAGCGACAGTCAGCCATAACAGCGCACGATTTTATTTTTCTCCTATCAACTTTGCGATACAAGATTGATATGCGTAAAGTAAACGACCAACTCCTCCGTATATACAATCACAACCAATATAAAGGAAACCGCAATCGCCGAAACCGGTACCTACCTACGTATGTGAAATTGATTAGAATGTAATCGAACGGTGTTTACACGATTCGATAGCTCAACTCACACTCAAACGCATCGGAAGAAAACAGCCCCTCTGCTGTCCATCCTGCTCCAGCACCGCGGTGTTCAATCAAAAACCTAACACATGACCGCACACAATCGCCTATCTCTCTGTCTCCTCTCTCTTCAGATGTATCTAAGCGAAAAGAAGGGAAAAATCGCGCTACGAATGTAACAATAATTATCACTTATCGGCTAATTTGCCGATGTTCCTCTTTGCTGCAATATATTTATTTAGTGAAGCATTTTGTCTAATCGTTTTCCCACTTTCGTTTCAGATCGATTTTTGATAAGCGGAACCAATTTTTTTTTTAGTTTGTTTTTTGTTTGCTGTTCGGAAGTTCCTATCACTTTGCGGTAGATAGCCGCACTCATCGGTTGTAGGCGTGTGATATCAACCACTGTTGGAAGTGAACGTGCGACATATTGGAGACCTGCCTACCTGGTGGTAACTGTCAACGTGGATGATGATGACGACGACAAATGATCTTCCTCTTTCTATAATCGGTGTCAAAGTTCTCTTTGGTTATCTAGCTGTATGAGTGAATTTAGAACATCATAAAGCTAGCATACCGAAGTTAATAGTTGATTACCAATCAGCGTTGGATGACGGATAAGTGTGCTTGATACTGAGCTAAGTGACCGGTGCGATTAGATAAAACAGTGCCTAGTGAGAAAGCTGAATAAACAACGAACCAAAAGCCAAAAGTGAATTGCGGGATAAATAAATTAGGTGTTTTTTAGTTTATCCGAAATCCTTGTCGATAAAATCAGTGTTTCCGAAATCCCTGTTCGTACAATCATATCATATAGGTACCAGTGCAATAATAAAAAAAATAATAACTTGGAGTTTCTTTTTTTTATTTGGGGCGTAGAACCACTGCGTCCACTGAATTGAACTTTTGTGGTAACTATACCCCTGTTTACTATTACTATTCGCCTCTTAAAGCTTGATCACCATTTGTCAAGTGAACAGCCGAAGACGCATCTCCCAGTCAGGCAAAAACGAGTTTATAAAACCCACCACCATTCCAGGATCCGCAGTCCAAATTTCTTCAGGTTGCATATAGCCACTGTACAGAAATTTAAGTCTGCTCTTGTGCAAAGCATCACAACTGCAGAGCATATGTTCCGAGGTTTCACGTTCCATGTTACAGAAACGACAGATATCATTCTGAACCTGGCCAATGTTTTTCAAATGATATCTACTCGGGCAATGTCCGGTTGCTAGGCCAGTATAGGTACAAAGAACTCTCTTATTGATCTCCAAAAGCTTTGTACTGATTGTAACATTTGGAATTATAATCCTTTGGATTATAATCCTTTTCGATTGAACACACTTTGTGGTAACCAACCAGTTGGTCATCATCCTTTGTTCTTCCCAAGATTTCAGTTCCATTTTTTGGCATAGTGTAGTAACCGTTTGTTACAGAATTCATGTGATTCTTTATACATTTGTTTGGTGTTGGTTAGTAGGGTTAAGAAAATATGTTCAGTAATGTAATTCGTAATGGATTCGAAGAAAATTCAAATTGTATAACAGAAAAGTCGGGAAAAATTCCATGTCAGTGGGTAACTACTGGAAGATAATTCAGGCGGAAAATGGGAAATGGAGTATTCAGACATAGTGGGAAGACATAGAAAAGCGAAGGAGCCACGAATGTTCAACCATTGCTCAGAATTGTCCAGGCGTTCGCGTGTGAAAGGTGTTTAAGTTGAAGTAGTGAGTGGTCGCTAATATAGCTTCGAGTGAGATCATTTTTAAAGTTCAATTCAGGTAATTTAACAGGTGGATTGCCTTACATGATCAGAAGAATTAAACAGTTGCGCTAAATCCACTCGATACCCTCACAGGACCTTTTGTGTTACCGTTTTGGTAGACACCGCTATCTTCTCCATTGACGAGCCTATGAGGGACGACGCCTGGGAGGAAAAAGTTCCTCACACCATTTATCAGCGAACTTTGACCCCAATCGCCGACAGAATCCGGATAGTTCGTGGATTGATAAGTCTGCCGTGCAGCAGCGAGCACTCGCCCAACGTTGTGGAAGCAGTCCCAGATCATCATGGCAAACGTACTTTTGCATATAAAAAGTATTAAACGATCCATAAAAAAATGAAAATAGTGTCATGAAAAACGCATTCTTGACCGAGAAGACTCTGGTGAATATCCATAAAAAAATTGAAATGATACATAAAATTCATCACTCTGATCCATACCTTATATTAAATTTAGCAACAAAATGTCAAAAATGTATCGTTTTATATCTAGGGCATGATCGTTAAAAGTGTACGGATTACCCATAAACATATTGCAAATGATCCATAAAAGGTTCAATAACTTTCCTTAAATTTGTAAAATTGATCCATAGAATGTCACCTTTGTGCAATAAAATATATTCGCATGTCCCATAAACTATTTGATATTTTCCATAAATAAATTGCCAATGATCCATAAAATGATAAATACTGAACCATAAGCTTATAAAAATGATACATAGTAAATCAGTTTTGTTCGCTAAACTATATGGTATGATCCATGAATTATGCCTGCATTTTTGCAGGTTGGGGCACTATTTTTTGTTAATTTTGATCCATAAAGATTGTAAAACTGATCCCTAACTGCGTTACTACTCAGATTTAGTTACATGTACGTTCTTTCAGGTACTCGGATAAAATATTGATGCTAAAGAAGGATTTCGGAGTTTTAGCGTAGCCGTATCGAGGATTGAAGAACTAAGAACTTTCCGACATCCGAAGTGTTAACATAGCGTATATTAGATTCCAGGCAAACGACTGATTCAAGCCTTTGCCCTGTATAAGGCAAACGGAGGATGTTTTTTGTAGTTAATTCCGACGAGTGATAGCGAGTTAGACAGCAAGCGTCTGCCCGGCATAATTTAAATCAAATTTTCTGAAACAACAGTTTAATCAAGTCATAAATTTGACCTGTAGTTCTTTATGTGCAGGAGAGCTCTTTACCAAATTTCTTGACAAATATGTGTCGCAGTTGCGGGGAGATCAAATAATGTTAAGTGCACGAAGTTGGTTTGTTGTGAATCATTTTTTGAAGATTATGATTTGTTATACAAACTATTAGAGATCATTGGCAATTTATATATGGAACATTTACAATAATTTCTGGATGATATGCACATATATTAGTGCAGAAATGTTACATTCTGTGGATCAGTTTAATGAAAGTTACTGGATGCAAGTTTAAAGAAAGTTACTGAACCTTTTAAGTATCATTTGCAATATGTTAATGGGAAATCCAAACAATTATATACAGGGGATAGACAAAATGATCGAGACAGGCAAATTTTTGATTGACTTTGTAGTGCTCTTCATGAACCACATGAAATATTACTCGATATAATTCCGCCAAGAAGCATTCGACTGGAAAACTAATGTAGTTTTGTATCTTGGTAGCATAATAGGTCATGGCCCCCGGACACAGGAGTTGTTCCCTCCAGATTACCCAGTAGTAAGCCGACCTTGAGACACAGCTCGAGAGGTCTCTTGCTACTGAGCATATACCGGGATTACAGACAGTAACGTTACAGCACAGAGAACAGACGTTCATCTTCGGTCTGCTATTTGTGTAAAGCTTTAAACCGACATTTCAAATTAATGTCGTTAGGCTCCTGGTAGGCGGCGCTGCAGTTGTGCTATAATTGTCATGTGAATGTTTATCAATAAAAAGCCTAGCACATAACCTGAAAATTTTTGTTTGTTTTTCTCTGCACTTACTTCTAATACCGGCTGCCCATATTAACTTTTACACACGTTTTTCAAGAAAAGGTATATGGACATCAATGTCTGTTCTCTGTGGTTACAGGATGATATACCGTAGAATGGTTCTGGGCCAATAAACCGTGTATTTGAACCTTGTTTAGCAAGCTCGTCTGCCCTTTCATTGCCTTCAATGCCCCAGAGTCCCGGAACCCAGAATAAATTTACGGAGTTCTCTTGGCACACCTACCTTTCTCAGCGAAAGAATGCATTCCCAGACAAGTTTGGATGAAAATTTATAATGACTCAACGCTTTCAGGGCCGCTTGGCTGTCTGTAAAAATACAAATATAATCATGTCTATATTTCCTCTTCAGACAAACGTTAACACATTTTATTATAGCAAAAATCTCCACCTGGAAGATCGTTGGGTAGTTTCCCATCGCCACTAAGATTGTTACCCCAAGGCCGAAGATTCCTGCTCCCGTTTTCATTCTAATTTTTGAGCCATCTGTGAAGAACTTTATGGAACCATGACGAACAGTGGGACCTCCGACTTCCCAATCTATATGTGACATCTCACATATGTTGTAAAGGATGTCATGGTTTTCCACAGGTTTCATCCAGTCTCCATTCATATACATCACTGGCCCATTTTGAAAGCTTTGTGATATGCTCAGGTTACCGACTAAGTCACCAGACTTGAAAGTTTTCAACCGTTTGAGTCTAAGCGTACTCTTTTTTGCTTCTAATTGCACGTATTCGTGCAAAGGCAGCGGATTTAGAATTGCATCTAACGATTTTGACGGAGTATTGCGCATCGCTCCCGTTATAGCAATGGACACTAATCGTTGAAGTTTCGTCAGCTTTTTCTGTGCAGAAGCCACTTTTGTTTTTAGCCACCCCACAAGCGAACCAAACGTTAGTTTTGGACGTATGCACATTATCATTTTTGGTCTTAGACCCCATTTTCTGCCAAATGGTTTTGAGCATATCCAGAAAGCACTGGTCGCCTTGCCGATCACACACTCAACATGAGCATTCCAGTTCAGCATGGCATCCAGTATCACTCCTAGGTATTTATCCTAGCTTAAAAGCTTTTAGATTCAACTTCCTTTTCCTGGTGAAAGGAACAATTACTACTTTTGAGGGATTTATGCTAAGACCCTCCTGAATACACCAAGACTGGGGAAATTTTAAGCCCCATTGCATTTTCTCTGAAATGATATTGTCAAATTATCCCCTCACTATGATGACTACATCGTCTGCAAAACCTAAAACCTCGAAACCTTTTTCCTCTAAGCTTCTTAGAAGATCGTCAATAACTAAGGACCACATTAGTGGTGAGAGGACTTCACCTTGGGGACAACCTTTCGTTGCCCGTACTGTAATAGACGAACTTCCCAGCTCAGAAGTGATTTCTCTTTTGGCAAGCATGGTGTGAACCCAGTAGATTATGTTCATGTCAAAGTTCCTTTTCTTCATGGCTCGAGCTATAGACGAATAGGAGGCGTTGTCGAAAGCTCCTTCAATATATCAGAAAGAACAAAGTGCTATTTCTTTTACCGAAAGAGCTTTTTCTACCTTTGACACCACAGTATGCAATGCCGTAACTGTTGACTTACCAGACTGGTAAGCAAACTGGAACTCGGATAGTGGATACTTGTTCATGTAATTTGAATTGATATAATCATTCGTCTTTAATAGGACTGATGAAAGACTAATGGGTCTGTATGATTTAGGAAGCGCCTTATCTCGCTTTCCAATTTTAGGTATAAAGGTAACTTTTACTTGTTACCATGAAGATGGAATATGGTTGAGTCTCAAACTTGCCTTAAAAATCTCAATTAATGGCGAGATCAACACTGCTTTGCCGTTTTGAAGCAATGCTGGAAATATTCCGTCCGGTCCTGCAGCTTTGTAAGGCTGAAAAGATCTCAATGCATTTTCTACCCTGGCTTTCTTAAAGATTTGATCAGCCAAGTCTTTTGCGGCGTTTTCTATTTCAACAGACATTTGGGTTAATATTACTCAACAACAGATTCAACAGATTAACTTGGGTTAATATTACTTATATGTTAAACCACGACGATCAGCAAAAGCTGCCTAGAAAAATTACAAAAAAAAAAATAATTTATGAAGTGTGATGAGCGATGGGATATTCTCGAAGTTTCGTTGAAAATGGAACGATCTTCGTGAATAAAATGCTTGTCTTCTCTAAATTTCTCCTCTACTTTCAAGTTTATAAAATATTTTGTGAATGCGATTTGAAAGTTATTTCATTGAAATGCCTTGTAACATTATTATCTATGAAAGCGACTATATTTGGAGTATGTCAGAACATTTGGGTTCTTATAAATGTTTTTGATACACAGAAAAAATTCTTGTAGTAAAAACTACCATTTTACCCGGCTATGCCCATCTTTAGAACTACCATGTAACTTCAGTCAAATTCACTACGTTTATGGTAAAACCTTCAACATTTGGGATATATTTGACAGACCTCATATTGATATCAACCTCACCATGGTCGATCTAATCGCAGGCATTGTAAAATCAAACGCATTTATAGTCAGGTGAAAATTGTTGGTGTTTATGCTTAATTTAACCCTCGAAATGGTAGTTTTTACTGCTGTTTTTATTTTGCGTGTATGCTTAGAGGCGGATCGGAAGATTTGATGAGCTACCTCCCCCTTAAAATTTGATAACCTATCTACCTGCTTAAACTACAACTACAACTACAATTTGAAAAGCCTATGTGTGGGGAACCAGATTCCGGATGATCCCGTGATTCGATGTCAGGCAGCGTGCTCTTTTCCGATTGACAGACTCACTGAATTGATCTTCGAGTATCTTTATCTCGGCCATATCTCGGTGTTTAGGATCATTCTAAAAACTTATTTTGAACACGCTGAAGTTTAAGTTGATGTGTTTTTGCACAATTCGCCCAGACTTGCATGCCGTATTCAATGACCGGAAGTATGATTTGCTTGTAGACAGCAAGCTTGTTTTTCAGGGATAATGTCCCAAGCAACCAAAAGTTCTGATAAAAGGGTGTTTTTGGCTTAACCAGCTAATCGAAGGATTATGATGAGAATTCTATTCAGCTTTCTTTTTAAGTAATTAACCGAACTTTCTAGTTCGCAGTCAATGATTAAGCTGCTAGCAGCATTCTTATAAACTTCTAAAGAAAACTTTGAAGTTCACAGAAGGTTCGTTCAAGAGGTTGTAGAGAATGCTATTCAGCTTAAAAAGTACGTCAAACGAACTCAACAAAACAAAAAAAAAGACATCAGTGTTAGACATTTTTGTTCTTGTTTTTGTTCTAATCCTGCCGCAAATAAATTTTTAGAGTGCTGTGTGTAATGAAATGATGATTGAGTTCAATTTGATGATAATTTCTTAGTTAAATTAAATTTTTCATAAATACTTACTAGCTAGTTTCGAACTCGAGTCCTCCTCTTTAAAACCGGGATACTTACCACTATGCAATAGGGACTGGGTGGTTTATGTTATGATTTTACTCGAAGCGTTGATTCCATGCATTAGTACTTTTTTGTTCTCTATAATCCTACATCGTTTTGATTAATTTAGAATCACGCTATGTAACGACTCCTCAGTTTGAGTGTTTGGGAATATAGCCATGTAATTCAAATTAGTAGCCAAAATAGGAACTTTACGCACCACACCCTTCAACCTCCCCTCTTCCTCAAGCACATCAATACATAACCCAAATTTTACCCCACTCCTTCAACCCTTCTATACTGCATATTTTGCGAAAATTTTAAACCATTTTATTTACGTTGGTTGAATAGCAAGAAAAAACTATTCTCGTTTTTTTAAGTTCCTTTTAAAATTAATGACACTTTAAAGAAAATTAAGTTCTGTTTGTCCGTGAAGTGTCTTGTTATTCAGCAAAAAAGTTCCATGGAACTAAGTTTCAACTGAATGTGAACTTCTGAGTTCTCAACTCAAGTAAAATTCGAACTTTTAGTTGCTTGGGGTAGATCTTCTGTTGATCAATGGGTATAGTAGCTTAAACAAAGTGTTGCGCTTTGTGACTGTTATGTCAACCTGCTCCCTGAAAATAAACTTGCTGTCTCGGGAAACGCCAAGGTAGACAGCTGAATTGGTCCATTCCACCGTTGTGTTGTTCAGGCTTATATTACAATCCTCAGGCGGAGCAGGTAAAGGGTGTTTCGATCAAAATTTGGTCGACTTAAACTTGACGCATTTCATTTCATCGTGCATTAAAAAAATTTGCACACCCCTCATTTTGTAGATGTGTGCGTGTAGCAGCATGCCTCTATTTTGATTTTGAGATTAGCACTTCAGTTATCAAAATGTTGTCGAAGGAAGAGAAGCAACGCATCAAAATTTTGCACGTGTATGGCAAAAATCCAAACTACGCTCACGCCAAGTTGGCGAAATTGTTGAATGTGGATAAATCAACTGTTACCAACGTATTAAAAGTGTTCGGTGAACGTTTGTCGGCTGCCAGGAAGCTGGATCGGGGAGAAATCGAAAGCCGGAGGCCACAGCGACGACAAAAAGAGTTGCCCGCTGTTTCGAGCGGAACCCCAACCTCTCCGTCCGAGATGTCGCAAAGAAGCTTGGAGTGGCGCCTTCAACCGTGGATGGAGCTAAAAAACGAGCTGGACTGTCGACTTACAAGAAATTTGTGACTCCAAATCGCGACGATAAACAAAATACGTCGGCCAAAGCACGATCGCGAAAGTTGTACACGACGATGCTGACGAAGTTTGATTGTGTGGTACAGGACGATGAAACTTACGTCAAGGCAGACTTTAAACAGCTTCCTGGACAGGAATTTTATACGGCAACCGGAAGGGGGAAAGATGGCTGATATTTTCAAGCACATTAAACTGTCAAAGTTCGCGAAGAAATATCTGGTGTGGCAGGCCATCTGTACCTGTGGTTCAAATTCATGACACTGTGCATTGATTCAGAAACTGTTCACTGTTCACAAAATTTTACTAAACTTGCTTAAAACTTCAACATTTCCTATCACAAAGCTCAACAATGTATTATTGTAAGCTTAAACTAAACATTTTTTTTGCTGTCTACTTCTTCAGTTGGTTGTTTATTTGATGGTGTTATCCATTTTTTTTCGAAAAGAGATCTGAGCTGGGTTATGTGCTATTGCTTCATATTGGATTGTAAAAAGTTCTTTCAGTCAATAATGATGGTAAGCTCAAAATGATACTATCGTATGATAAAATCCGCCCAAAAAAGCTTAAATGCTCTTATGTTGATAATACATGTCTATCGTAGTGTAAATTTTTTTCCACAGATAACCTAAAAGTTCGCATGCCATTTTCAATCTTTTCGACAGTTGTTTGTTGTGTTTTCGTCCTAAGCGCATCTCCAGAAGGCAAACAACCACACCTAGAATTGATAAGCCATTTAGCTTTTGATTTTTTCATCGCAAACGAAGATTTGAATTTGTCACGTTATTAATTTTCAAATAAGAAATACCCCTGAAAGTAGACACTATACTCAACATTAGATTGCATTCGAAAGAACCATTGCATACGTTTGATGTTATTCACTCAAATCTGAGTAAAATACGACTCGGTTTTCAACGAAAGAAATGGATTACACGGTAAATCTGAAGTTAAAATTTTGACTTCAAAGTAGGCATTGCTTCACGCAAAAAAAAATACGTGGTTATAAAAATCAAAATGGGAATCAGTTCAACTAAAAATTTGGTTTGAATATGAACCAATAAAACTGATGAACTGATTCAACAAAACCATTGAGTTGAAATAAAACGTCATGCTTTATAGAATTGAACATCGTGTTTTATTGTTCAAAACAAAATGTTTTCTTGAACCAACTAAACGCATTTGTATAATTAATAAGCATGGATGAACTAATACAACAAAACCATTGAATTGAGATAAAACTTCATGATTTATAGAACTGAAAGTAGTGTTTGATCGTTCAAAAATATTATTTATTTCCGCATTTTGGCAGGATATCGTGCCTACTATGGACTCCGGAAGTCGCTCCGGTCAAATAAAAATCGCCGTGGCATTAAGTTGACCATTAAGTACGATCATGAGACGTAGACTATGACCGGAAAAGATAAACGTCAGCACTGAAATTTAATTAATTAGAGAATTAATCGCTGTAAATCTATATATCTATCTATCTATCATATTATAGTATATTATAATTAAACTAACATTAGGAAAACTATCGGAGGCAGAGGCAGAGCGAGAAATCGGCAGCATTGAAAAACTTATACACAATATCAATGGTCGGTAGGCTAACAGTATCAAAAGTGTGCTAAAAAATATTTTGTTAAAACAATTAATTGATCATTTGAGTTGAAACATAAATGTGATTGTTTTAAAACATATATTATTTAAATTAATGTAACACAGCAGTGATAACTTTAAATAACTTTATGGTTTTGACTTGAATAAAATTATGAATTGATTTGGAACTTTTTTATGAATTGAAACAAATAGAAACCTTGTATTGAATAGCAACAAAATATTTTGTTGATTAAAACTGTGAGTGATTTCTTAGGGTGAAAAATTATTTTGTTTAAACAATAAATCAATCATTCGAGTTTAAAAATAAATGTGATTGTTATAAATCAAATATTATTTAACACGCAAAAAATACGTAGTTATACCATCCAAAATACAAATCATTTCAAATAAAATTTTGGTTTAAATATGGACCAATAAAACTGATGAACTGATTCAACAAAACCATTTAGTTGAAATAAAACGTCACGCTTTATAGAATTAAGCATCCTGCTTTATTGTTCTAAACAAAATGTTTTATTGAACCAACATTTGTTGCATTTGTTGAAATAATAAACAACGATGAAGTAATTCAAGAAAACCGTGGAATGGAAACAAAATTGCATGCTCTATAGAAATGAACGTCGTGTTTTATTGTTCTAAACAAAATGTTTTCTTTAACCAACTAAACGCTTTTGTTAAAATGGTAGACATTGATGGACTAATAAAACAAAACCATTGAAATGAAATAAAACTTCATGATTTGTTGAACTAAAAGTCGTGTTTTATTGATTTGATTATTGATTTTTATTTATTTATATCAATACATATATCATAAACTAGCTGAACCCGGTGCGTGCGCTGCTACGCTTGCAACTAAATGAAGGAAAATTTAATATAACTGGCACGTTTATGGTTTTTTTTTTCGAAATGAGTTTTTTTTTCTTGAATAAGCAGGGGTTCAAACTTCTATCAAAATATGCTTCTTACCCGAGAAACACACGTTTTGTGTTTAAGTAACCTGGATAGTTCTCATTTTTGGTAGAAATTAGTGTTTCATTTGTATGGGAGCCCTTCCTTTCCAGAGGGGGGTGGTTTCTCAAACCACCATACAATCATTGCCTTCAAAACCCCTGACATGCCAAATTTGGTTCCATTTGCTTGATTACTTCTCGAACCATCCAACTGGGCTCTTCGATTTTAATAAAAATTTGAGTTTCAGAAAGGGGAGGGGTCTTGAACCACCATAGAAACATTCTTGCTTTCAAAACCCCCCACATGCCAAATTTGATTCCAATTGCTTGATTAGTTCTCGAGTTATGAAGAAATTTGTGTCTCATGTGAGCCCCCACCCTTCCTGAGAGAGTAGGGGTTTCAAACAATCATAAGAACCTTCCCCAGCCCCAAAAACCCCTTCATATAAATTTTCACGTTGGTCGGTTCAGAACTGTCCGAGTCGATAAGGGTCTGACAGACAGAAATTCATTTTTATGTATATAGAAATCTAGCCTCCAAAAACCCCCATTTGCTAAAAGTGGTTTCATTTACTTGATTAGTTCTCGAGTTATGCAGAAATTTGCTTTTTATTTGTATGGGAGCCCCCCCCCCCCCACCAAATGGGGAGGGGTATTGAACTGCCATAGAAACATTTCTTGCCTCCAAAAACCTCAACATGCCAAATTTGGTTTCATTTGCTTCATTGGCTCTCGAGTCATGTTAAAAAATTTCATTTTTATGGGAGTCTCCCTTTCCAGAAGGCGGAGGGGTCTCAAACCACCTTAGAAACATTTATTTCCTTCAAAAACCTCCACCGGCCAAATATGGTTCCATTTACTTGATTAATTGTCGAGTTATGCAGAAATTCGTGTTTCATTGGTATGGGAGCCCCGCCCCCCTACCAGAGAGAGAGGAGGGGTCTCGAACTACCGTAGAAACATTTATTGCCTTTAAAATCCCCGCATGCCAAATTTGGTTCCATTTGCTTTGTTAGATCTAGAGTTATAAAGAAATTTCAGTTTCATTTGTATGACAGCCCCCTTTCTAGGAGAGGGGAGGGGTCTCAAACCACCATAGAAACATTTTTCGCCTCCAGAAAACCCCACATGCCAAATTTGGTTCCATATGCTTGATTAGTTCTCGAGTTATGCAGAAATTTGTGTTTCATTTGAATGAGAGCCCCCCTCTTACAGAGAGCGGAGGGGTCTTGAGTTACCTTAGAAACATTTCTTGCCTTCAAAAACCTCCACTTGCCAAATTTGGTTCCATTTACTTGATTAGTTCTCGAGTTATGCAGAAACTTGTGTTTCATTGGTATGGGAGCCCCCCCCCCCCCCCCCAGAGAGAGAGAGGAGGGGTCTCGAACTACCGTAGAAACATTTATTGCCTTTAAAATCCCCGCATGCCAAATTTGGTTCCATTTGCTTTAATAGATCTAGAGTTATAAAGAAATTTCAGTTTCATTTGTATGACAGCACCCCTTCTAGGAGAGGGGAGGGGTCTCAAACCACCATAGAAACATTTTTCGCTTCCAGAAAACCCCACATGCCAAATTTGGTTCCATTTGCTTGATTAGTTCTTGAGATATGCAGAAACTTCTATTTCATTTGTATGGGAGCCTCCCTTTCTAGAGAGGGGAGGGGTCTCAAACTACCATAGAAACATTTTTTGCCTTTAAAACCTTCTGCATGCTAAATTTGGGTTCCTTTGTTTAATTAGTTCTCGAGTTATGCAGAAATTTGTGCTTCATTTGTATGGGAGCCCCCCTTTCCAGGGAAGGGAGGGGTCTCTTACTATCTTAAGAACCTTCCCCGGCCCCAAAAACCCCTGCATACAAATTTTCACGCCGATCGGTTCAGTAGTCTCCGAGCCTATTAGGGTCAGACAGACAGACAGACAGACAGACAGACAGAAATCCATTTTTATATTCGGGGCGCCGCACCCCTTCCACCAAAAAAAGGAAAAATTAAAATAAACTGCCCCTTTTTGGGTTTTTTTCAAAATGATTTTTTTTCTTGAATAAGCAGGGGTTCAAACTTCTATCAAAACATGCTTCTTACCCGAGAAATACACGTTTTGTGTTTAAGTAACCTGGACAATTTTCATTTTTGGTAGAAATTAGTGTTTCATTTGTATGGGAGCCTTCCCTTCCAGAGAGGGGTGGTTTCTCAAACCACCATACAATCATTGCCTTCAAAACTCCCCACATGCCAAATTTGGTTCCATTTGCTTGATTAGTTCTCGAACCATCACATTGGGCTCATCGATTATAATAAAAATTTGAGTTTCATTTGTTTGAAGCCCCCCCCCCCCTTCTTCAGAAAGGGGAGGGGTCTTGAACAACCATAGAAACATTGTTGCCTTCAAAACCCCCCACATGCCAAATTTGATTAAATTTGCTTGATTAGTTCTCGGGTTATGAAGAAATTTGTGTCTCATTTGTATGAGAGCGCCCCTTCCTGAGAGAGAAGGGGTCTCAAACAATCATAAGAACCTTCCCAGCCCCAAAAACCCCTTCATATAAATTTTCACGTTGGTCGGTTCAGAACTTTCCGAGTCTATAAGGGACTGACAGACACACAGACAGAAATTCATTTTTATGTATATAGAAATCTAGCCTCCAAAAACTCCCATATCCTAAAAAGGTTTTCATTTACTTGATTATTTCTCGAGTTATGCAGAAATTTGCTTTTTATTTGTGTTTATTTGTTTTTTTCAAAATGGGGAGGAGTATTGAACTGCCATAGAAACATTTCTGGCCTCCTAAAACCTCAACATGCCAAATCTGGTTTCATTTGCTTCATTGGCTCTCGAGTTATGCTAAAAATAATGTTTCATTTTTATGGGAGTCTCCCCTTCCAGAAGGCGGAGGGGTCTCAAACCTCATTAGAAACATTTATTTCTCTCATAAACCTCCACATGCCAAATTTGGTTCCATTTGCTTTAATTTTTATCGAGTTATGCAGAAATTTTTGTTTCATTTGAATGAGAAACCCCTCTTCCAGTGAGCGGAGTAGTCTCAAACCACAATAGAATCATAGCCTTCGAAAACCTCCACATGCCAAATTGGGTTCCATTAACTTGATAAGTTCTCGAGTTATTCAGAAATTTGTGTTGGATTTGTTGGGAAACTCCCCTCCCTCCCCCTTCCAGATGGCGGAGGAGTCTCAAACTTCCATAGAAACATTTCTCTCCTCCAAAAACCTCCACATGCCAAATTTGGTGCCATATGCTTGCTTAGTTCTCGAGTTATGCACAAATTTGTGTTTCATTAGTATGAGAGCCCCTCTCTTACAGAAGGCGGAGGGGTCTTGAGTTACCATAGAAACATTTCTTGCCTTCAAACACCTCTACCTGCAAAATTTGGTTCCATTTACTTGATTAGTTTTTGAGTTATGCAGAAACTTGTGTTTCATTTGTATGGGAGCCCCGCCCCCCCTACCAGAGAGAGGGAGGAGGGGTCTCGAACCACCGTAGAAACATTTATTGCCTTTAAAATCCCCGCAAGCCAAATTTGGTTCCATTTGCTTTATTAGATCTAGAGTTATGAAGAAATTTCAGTTTCATTTGTATGACAGCACCCCTTCTAGGAGAGGGGAGGGGTCTCAAACTACCATAGAAACATTTTTCGCCACCAGAAAACCCCACATGCCAAATTTGGTTCCATTTGCTTGATTAGTTATTGAGATATGCAGAAACTTCTGTTTCATTTGTATGGGAGCCTCCCTTTTTAGAAAGGGGAGGGGTCTCAAACTACCATAGGAACATTTCTTGCCTCCAAAAACTTCCGCATGCTAAATTTGGATTCCTTTGCTTGATCAGTTCTCGAGTTATGCAGAAATATGTGTTTCATTTGTATGGGAGCCCCCCCCCCCCCCCCTCCTCAGAGGAGGGAGGGGCCTTTTACTATCTTAAGAACCTTTCCCGGCCCTAAAAACCTCTGCATACAAATTTTCACGCCGATCGGTTCAGTAGTCTCCGAGCCTAT
>JAHHFK020004938.1:0-165374 GCA_024533555.2 Aedes koreicus | reverse complement strand
TGTCTTAATAAATTTCAACATAGTATTAATTGTATTCTGGCGATGACATGCGTCGCGTGCTTTTACACTCATACGAACCTACAAATGATATCGATACAAATAATGCGCTGAACATATTTTAATGCGTGATTATTTTCTCATGTGCTTATTTTATATTTATAAGAATTCATTTTATATTAACCAACCTTTTCAATCCCATACCCATTGCACAGAATAATGATATTTTATAAAACTTACTCTCTTTCTTCTGCGAGATCTAATATATTCTTTATATATACTTCGATTTCCTTAACGTTTTAGCCATAATGGATTCACTTCAATTTACCTGATATTCACATAGAAACATGAATAATAATTTCACAAGAAAACCATAGACCATATTTTAGGTACGCATTTAACCTTATATTCCCAACTATGGCCTTATGTATTCATCACATAGTAAAATGTAGAATATAAAAGTTTTCAATGGAAAAGTAAGAGTGAGCGGTTGTGTATTTTTCGAAGGGCTTATTCATACCAACACCTATATAACTAAATGAATATAGTGGGAATTTTAATGTTTTGAAATGGAATGGCCGATTGACCACATGAGAAAGTCATTTAGATGTTATAAAGTAGCTTTATATTCCGTATAGTATACCGAACATAGCCGAATGCCCGGAGCGATAATATAAATAAATGCCCGGAGCGATGAAATAAATAAACTTTACTGAAATTCGTTCGAACAAGAATCCTTAATGATATCCATATCCATCAAAAGTTTTCGACTCAAATGTTTGTAGGGGGGTTAAAACTATCATTAATTTAATAATTTTATATTCCCTAACAGATCCTCAACTATCTTCTAGGCCTTAAAGATAGTCCATCGTAAAACGTGCAACCGTGGCCGTGTCATCATTTAAACCAAAAGGCCCTTTTCAGGGCCACCAGAGAGTTATAAAGAGTGTACAAGAGAATGTTCCCATGCACTGACTTCATAAAACCAAACGGCCCTTTTCAGGGCCACCAAAGAGTTATAAAGAGTGTACAAGAGAATTTTCCCACATACTGACTTCATAAGACCAAACGGCCCTTTTCAGGGCCACCAAATAATATCTCAAGAGCGTACAATAGAATTTTCTTACATAATGGCTTCAAAACGCTGGTCTAATATCCCATAAGAGCCGCACCCGTAATATTGTGACTTAAACTGCTTCTATCGGTATGGGTAAGCGACCGGCACGAATAATTGAAACCCTTTTAACGCTAATAATAGCCACACAAAATCTCCCTGACATTATAATGCATCAATTGGTTTAACGTAGTCTACGTCAACCGGTCGTGTCTTGTACACAACCCCACTGATTTTTTTTTTTTTTTAATTTCAAATCGAAATTGACGCCAGGGCTCGAAAGGGAGTGCACAACTGGTTAATTTTCCCACGAGACGCCACTGGCCCCCCTCACCCCCTTGTTTTTTAACTTTTTTCCCACTTTATATTTTCCATAACCTAATGTAAATTGGGGGTCATGATACGGAAAATAGAGCAGAACTCGAGGAATGTGCAGGGAAAACGAATCGACTAGGTATTTGATTGAACGATCCGAAAAACGAACTTTTCTCGTTGGAGGTTAATGTGTTTTGACAGCTCGATGCTGAGAGTGTTCCGCCTTTTAGGTTGAAAACAACAGAAGTAGGATATGGGCAATCACAACAGGCTTTTAGAAATGTGGCTTCAAATGTTCTAAGTCGTTACGAAAATGATAGTGGCCACTTTTGGCGTTGACTTTAATGAAGATTGAACGGATCGTTTTGATTAGGTCTATTATTATGCGTATTGCCGGGACGGCTCTTATTTCACAAAGTAGCTCCCAATGTTCACAATTGTAAGCAATTATGCTCAGCAACGGAAAACAGGTAAAATTACCCGCCTAAATTTCCCGCAATCTCGGCAAACAATGCTTCCACCCGAGGCTATTTTGAATCCAATCTTTCACCTGTCAATCGCGCTTCAGATTATCGTTATTATCCAGCCTATCACGGAATGCTCTCCCGTCTCTTCCCTTTCCCACCCATCGATCACTATTCAGCTGCAATCAACCCACTTTTCACACTCGCCCGCCATTTCGAGTGTTTCCTCCCCGTGCCGCAGGGGGAAAGGGTGATTGATAATCTATTTTATCACAAGCACTCTGATTGAGTCTCCCTTTTTGCTCGATACTCCAACCGCGTCGCCGTCAAAGACCAAAGCCAATTTCGCTGCCCCTGCAGCTAATTTCACTTCCTTTCCCCAATTGAAACAGTGAATTATTTTCCAATAATTTCTCGTCCAAAACAAATCACCTCAACTTGTTGCTTCTGAGATGCTAACCAAAACAAACCCGGATGGGGCTGCTTCGATTAGATCACAAAAAAAAAGAAAAATCAAGCACACGTGGGCCTGCCTTTAATCGATTTGACTCTTTCGCTCTCCACCGCGACCCCCGAGGTGTGTTTCTCCGAAAAGGGTGCGCTGCATCTAAGCATCCCCTCCGAAAGGAAAGTTGTGACAGGTACCACCACTTGCACTTTTGCTTTCGAAACGGCTCGAAAACGTATTCAAACTGCCGTTGCACCTCGAAGGGCCCTCTCGAGTTCATCGTCGTCGAGGGTCCAAAATTGACGAAATTTAAATACCTGCTGCGTGCCGTTTGGGATGCTTCCGGCCGGAGTGAACTGCTGGAAATTTGTCGGCATCATGTAAATCGACTAGATGGGTTGTTTGATGGGGACATATTTTTTTCGAAAAGGAAATCAAATGTAGATCAACATTTTCCAAACGACCATAAACCGGCAAGACGGAAGCTGGACGCGACGCGTTGTTTTGTTTGAGTGATGTTCCCTTCGGTTCGATGTTTGATTTCTTTTCTCTCTCGTCATTTGTTTTCGCTTGTTCGTTTTGTCATCTCTGTGGGTTGGGAGAAAGACGATTATGATGATAAATGTCGTGCAAGGTTGACATTGTGATGGGTTTCGGAAGTGAAATTTCACCTCTTCACGCTTCCTACATCAGATGGGGATAGATGTCAAGACGTAAGAGTGTGAAACTCGTGCGGTGGTCTGATGCGTGTGTTGTAATGTTTATGTTGTTCCCATGGTCTTTTCGATGAGGTCATCGAATTTCATCGTGCGTTGTGGAATTATGAGATTTTTTTATCTCGAATGAATAGACTTGATGCCAGGCACGGAACAATAGACGCTATTGACAAATCAGGTTTGAAAGCTCCAGAAAGAAACGATCGAAACAATTTTCATTCAAAACTCAACGCATAGGGGATTGACATGGACATTTTTTTACATTGAACAAGTGTCCACAACACAATTTCACCAATTAATTTGGTGTATATGGCGTCTGATACGGTGCACGGAGAAAGTCTGCAAGTAGTAGACGGAATACGCGTATCTGATTAAGTAAAAATAACGGAATAAATAAGTCAACCCATTAAAAAGTTCTTCAAATATAACATGTCTAATTTTCGAATCAATTTTCAGTTCAGTGTTAAATGTAAATGTAACTATTCATCAGATGAAAATAAATCTATCTATTCAGTTTTCCGTTAAGTATCCAAGCGCACAATTCCAATTTCAAAGTGCCTAATTATTCCTCTTTAGTTGATGATATTCGGTTGTTAAATTTTCAATTGTCCAATTTTTTGCTGTCTTATCCTTGAGTTTTCATTTTTCTGTGATTCAATATTGAAGTGTTCAATTTTGAGTTTTCTAGCTTTTGTTTGCACTGCTTGCAATTAATTTATTTTTTTAATTATCGTATTTTCAACTATCCAGTTTCCAGGTGATCATATGCGACAAAAATTCCAAATTCCAAATTCCAAATTCCAAATCCAAATTCCAAATTCCAAATTCCAAATTCCAAATTCCAAATTCCAAATTCCAAATTCCAAATTCCAAATTCCAAATTCCAAATTCCAAATTCCAAATTCCAAATTCCAAATTCCAAATTCCAAATTCCAAATTCCAAATTCCAAATTCCAAATTCCAAATTCCAAATTCCAAATTCCAAATTCCAAATTGCAAATTGCAAATTGCAAATTCCAAATTGCAAATTCCAAATTCCAAATTCCAAATTCCAAATTCCAAATCTCAAATTCCAATTCCAAATTCCAAATTCCAAATTCCAAATTCCAAATTCCAAATTCCAAATTCCAAATTCCAAATTCCAAATTCCAAATTCCAAATTCCAAATTCCAAATTCCAAATTCCAAATTCCAAATTCCAAATTCCAAATTCCAAATTCCAAATTCCAAATTCCAAATTCCAAATTCCAAATTCCAAATTCCAAATTCCAAATTCCAAATTCCAAATTCCAAATTCCAAATTCCAAATTCCAAATTCCAAATTCCAAATTCCAAATTCCATTTCCAAATTCCAAATTCCAAATTCCAAATTCCAAATTCCAAATTCCAAATTCCAAATTCCAAATTCCAAATTCCAAATTCCAAATTCCAAATTCCAAATTCCAAATTCCAAATTTCCAAAATTCCAAATTCCAAATTCCAAATTCCAAATTCCAAATTCCAAATTCCAAATTCCAAATTCCAAATTCCAAATTCCAAATTCCAAATTCCAAATTCCAAATTCAAATTCCAAATTCCAAATTCCAAATTCAAATTCAAATTCCAAATTCCAAATTCAAATTCCAAATTCCAAATTCCAAATTCCAAATTCCAAATTCCAAATTCCAAATTCCAAATTCCAAATTCCAAATTCCAAATTCCAAATTCCAAATTCCAAATTCCAAAATTCCAAATTCCAAATTCCAAATTCCAAATTCCAAATTCCAAATTCCAAATTCCAAATTCCAAATTCCAAATTCCAAATTCCAAATTCCAAATTCCAAATTCCAAATTCCAAATTCCAAATTCCAAATTCCAAATTCCAAATTCCAAATTCCAAATTCCAAATTCCAAAATTCCAAATTCCAAATCCCCATCCAAACCCTGTACCTTCCAAAATCCCCCTCCAATACACCTCCAATCATCCACACCCTCCCAATAATCCACCTGTTGAAAAACACTCTATTTGAATTACTTCACACCAATTATCCCCCCCCAATTATTCCCCCTTCCGTTTACCTAACCTTCCAATAACCCAATTTTTTTTTTACCCCACCCCCAAATAATTTTTGCTTTTTTTTTTCCCCCCCAAGTAACCCCTCCCCTTAATAATCCCACCCCCAAATTATTCATTATTCCTAATTATTGTAACTTCTAATTACTTAATGTCCCAACCATCTTAACACAAAATTGGAAACTGGAAATTATTTTCAATTACACAAACTCCAAATAATTAAATAAAACATCCGAATTACTCCAACTCCAAACAATCCAAACTCCAAGTTATTCAAACTTAAATTAATTTAAGTTTCAAATAAACCAAACTCCAAATGTTCAAAACTACAAATAGTCAAACCTAGATTAATCATACTTTCAAATAAATCAAACTTTCCATAACTTAAGCTCTGAATACTTCAAACTCCTAATAATCCTAGCTCCAAATTTCCAAAATAATCGAAGCTTCATATTACCCAAATCCCCAATTATCTGAACAAAAAAAAAAAACAATTTTCATGTATGATAAATTTAAAAAATCCAAATTCCTTATTATCCTAACTCCAAATAATCCAAAAACGTAAAATATTAAAACTTCAATTTATTTAAAGTTCAAAACATTCAAACTACAAATTATCCAAAATTCAATTAATCGAAACTCCAATTTATCCGAACTGGAAATATTTCAAAAACCAAATATTCCAAACTCCTTTGTAAATAATGAAAACTCCATATAATCCAACCTCCAATTAATCTTATTTTCAATCTACAAATTATGCAAAATTAAAATAATACAAACTTCAAATAATCCAAACTCCAAATAATCCATATTACAAATTATCCAAAATTCAATTTATCAAAACTCCAACATATCCGAACTGGAAATATTTCAAAAATCAAATATTCCAAACTTCTTTCTAAATAATGAAAACTTCAAATAATCCGAACTCCAATTATTCTAATCTTCAAATAAATCAAACTCCCAATAATCTACACTCCGGAAAATACAAACTCGAAAATAATTAATAAACAATCGATCCGAATTCAAATAATCCAGGCACCCATTAATTATTCCAAGCTTGAGTAAAGCTCTGAAAAATCCGACTACAAACAATTCAAACACCAAATAATCGTAAATTCAAATTATTCAAAAATTCAAATAATCTTATCTCCAAAACAATACAATTCTCAAAAAATCCTAATATCAAAAAAATCCAACTCCAAATAATCCAAACTCCTAAATCTACAAACTTCAGTTTATTCAAATTTCAAAATATTCAAACTCCAAATATTTCATTCTACAATTAATCCAAACTCCAATTGAGTCAAACTCCAATTAATTCAAACTCCAAATAATAAAAACTCCAAAACATTTAGACTCCAAATAATTTAAACTCGAAATAATAGAAACTTTAACTTATTCCAAAACCAAATAATCTGAACTCTAAAAAAAACAATTTTCAAATAATCCAAACTTCAAAATCTACAAGTTTCAACTAATCCAAATTCAAATTTCAAATAATACAAACTCCAAATATTTCAATCTACAAGTTATCAAAACTACAATACATTCAAACTCCAAAGAATCCAAATTACAAATTATCAATAGCAAATTTCAAACTCTCAAATCCCGGACCAGAAATCCAAATTTCCAAATTACGCAAACATATTGAATTTCTATTATTCCAAAATCAAGAAACTCCAATTCATCCGAATTTCAAATAATCCAAGCTCCCATTAATCCAAACATGTGTTGTCTAATCTCTTAAATATTCAAACTACAAATAGCTCAAACTCCACATAATCCTTGCTCCAAATAATCCAAACTCCAAAAAACCCATAACTCTAACAGTTCATCCTCCAGATAATCTATATTTCAAGTTTTCTAAACTCCAAATAATCCAAGCTAAACTAATCCAAGCTCCAAATGATCCAAAATCTAATTATCCAAACTCCAATCAAGCCAAACTCCAAGTAATCCACACTCAAAATAACCAAAGCTTCAAATGATCCAAACTACAAGTAATCCAAGCTCCACATAACAAAACCTCTACATGTTCCAGACTCCAATTATCTGAATTACAAATAATTCAAACTCCAAATAATCCAAACTCCGAATAATTGAAACTAAAAATTATTTTATTTTCAAGTAATTTAAACGCCAAATAATCGATACTTTAATTTATCCAAGCTTCAAATAATCCAAACTTCAAATAATTCGAACTTCATTTAATCTAAATTTCAAGAAATTTAAGCTTCAAACAATCCTAAATCTGAATAATCCATTAACTCCAACTCCAAAAAATTTTAAAACCCCACATAATTCAACTCCGAATAATTAAAATTCCAAATAATCTAAATAATCCATTAATTCAAACTCCAAAGCATCTGAACTCTCATTAATCCAAACTCCTAATAATACCAACTCTGGATATTCAAAGCCTGTTATAATCTAAACTCCAAAAAATCCAAATTCAAAATAACACAAACTCCAAGTATTCCTCACTCATAATTATCCAAGCTCCAAACAATCCAAACGCGTGATAATCCAAACTCCATGTAATGCAAACTGAAAAGATGCAAAACCCATAATAATCCAAATATTCTTCAAACTACGGATATTTCAAATGCCCAGGGAGTCCAAATCCAAATAATCCAAACCCAGATTATCCAACCTACAATAAACCAAACTCTTAATAATTTATGCTCAAAACAATTCAAACCCCAAAAAAATTCTAACTCCAAATAATATAAACGCCCAATAATGTATACTCATAAAAATCCAAACTACAAATAATTCAAACTGCAATTAAACTGAACTCCAAATTTGCCATAAACCACATAATCCAAACTCCGAATAAAATAAAATACAAAATCCGAAAAATCCAAACTTCATTTAATCCCAACTCTGAATTATCCAAAATCCAGGAATTCCAATGTTTCTACTCATTCAAACTTCAAATAATCTCATCTCTAAATATACTCTAAAACTCCGAAGAAAACAAGCTTCAAATAATCCAAACTCTTAATTATTCATGCCCAAAATAATCCAAACTCTGCATAATGCAGTGTTTTATTAATCGAAACTCCAAATAATCCCTGCTCTAAATATTCCAAACTTCAAATAATCTAAACTCAGAATATTCAAAACACCGAATAATGTTAGTTGTGGATAATGCATATTCCTAATGCTCTAAACTCCGAATAATTCAAATTCCGAATAATCCATAATCCAAATGAACCAAACTCTCAATAATTCATACCCCAAATAATCCAAACTCTAAATAATTCAATTTTTTATGTATATTAACTCCCAATAATCCATTCTCTAAACAGTCCAAAATCCAAATAATTCAATTTCCATATAATCCTATCTCTAAATAATCCAAACTCCAACATATTTAAACTTAAATTAAGTAAAACTCCATTATATATTCCAAATGACCTATACTCCATGTTATTCAAACCCCAAATTATAAGAAATCGAAACTAAATATAAATAAACCTCCAAATCATCAATATTCCAGATAATCCAATCTCCTAATGATCCAAAATCCATATAATCCAAACTAGAAAGGAATCAAACTTCAGTTAATCCAAATTTTAAATAAGCATGTTTGAAATTCCACATTATCCACACTCCAATTAATCCTAAGTTCAAATCATTCAAACTCCAAATAATCCAAATACCAATTAATTGGAAATTTATAAATTTGTAAATTTGGAAATTTGTCAATTTGTAAATTTGTAAATTTGTAAATTTGGAAATTTGGAAATTTGGAAATTTGGAAATATGGAAATTTGGAAATTTGGAAATTTGTAAATTTGGAAATATGGAAATTTGTAAATGTGTAAATTTGTATATTTGGAAATTTGTAAATTTGTAAATTTGTAGATTTGTAAATTTGTAAATTTGTAAATTTGTAAATTTGTAAATTTGTAAATTTGTAAATTTGTAAATTTGTAAATTTGTAAATTTGTAAATTTGTAAATTTGTAAATTTGTAAATTTGTAAATTTGTAAATTTGTAAATTTGTAAATTTGTAAATTTGTAAATTTGTAAATTTGTAAATTTGTAAATTTGTAAATTTGTAAATTTGTAAATTTGTAAATTTGTAAATTTGTAAATTTGTAAGTTTGTAAATTTGTAAATATGTTAATTTGTAAATTTGTAAATTTGTAAATTTGTAAATTTGTAAATTTGGAAATTTGGAAATTTGGAAATTTGTCAATTTGTTAATTTGAAAATGTGGAAATTTGGAAATTCGGAAATTTGGAAATTTGGAAATTTGGAAATTTGGAAATTTGGAAATTTGGAAATTTGGAAATTTGGAAATTTGGAAATTTGGAAATTTGGAAATTTGGAAATTTGGAAATTTGGAAATTTGGAAATTTGGAAATTTGGAAATTTGGAAATTTGGAAATTTGGAAATTTGGAAATTTGGAAATTTGGAAATTTGGAAATTTGGAAATTTGGAAATTTGGAAATTTGGAAATTTGGAAATTTGGAAATTTGGAAATTTGGAAATTTGGAAATTTGGAAATTCCGTCGAGTATTTTTATCTCTCCTTCAACTCCTTCAACGAGTTCGAGGTGAAGACTGAAGATAGAATTATCTTCTAGAAGATGTCATAATTGCCACAGCAGCTAGAGATTTTCTACAAGACCTTCAGATCTTACTAATTGGAAAGTTTCATTGGTCAATCGCAAACATTCCTCAAACTAGTCTTAAAAGATGCCATAATCTAACCAAAGTAGCACAACTTGTTTCAATAGAGCATAACAATCTCTCTTGAAACAAACTAGGGATAGTTTTGTTTGGCTATGCCCCTCAAAGTCATACAAAACAGCAACGCAAAAAGCGCAAGGGTGGAGCGAATTTGCAACTTGACATTGTTTCAACAGAATTGCTGTAGCATTTTGTACAATTTTCAAAAAATGTGAATCGCGTTGCAACAAAGTGAAATGATACCGGTGCACAGAGGGGCAGATCCTATAAAAGTACGGACAAAACCTCAAAAAAAAAATTCAAGATACGGTTTAAACACCATGACCAATCGAAAGTACATACCTGGCCTACTACAAATATGAAAGAAATACTGGAATTGAAGCTCGAAAAGATATTTAGACGATCTTTTAAATGTTAAACGCTCTGAGAATAGATAATATATGTAATTATTACTATAATTTATGAAGATTGACTCCAAATTATGAAAGTAGGCTTTGTTGCGAAGCCAAACAAAGTAACATTAAAAATCTCTGAATTTTCATATTTTGGGACAAATGGGAAAGTGTAAATATCGTGTAATTATGCGATATCGTTGCCATAGTCATCAAGATATGATATGGTACTTCCCCACAATAACAAGTTTGGGACCCGCCAGAACCCGCCGCGCGAAATATTTACGAAATTATTTAGTGTGTGTTTTGTCATTGTTGGCCTCAACAATTTATTGGTTCAACTTGAATCTCTCTCTCTCTCTTTTTCAATCTATTTCTCTATCCTTCCTTCTCTTCTATTGTTTACCTCCGTTTTCACTCTATTTCTCCCTTTTTAGCAGTACAGTTGGGTTTCCTACTACATAATGGGTGGTGCTGACCTCCCACTGAAATTTCTCATCTATCCAACAATCCAATGACGCTGATTTAGTTTATGTATAACCATGTCATTGTAGAGGACAACTTTACAATGACTTTAGTCAACTTCTCGAAGAACATTCATATCTTATTCAAGGACATTTTAGTTCTTGCTTTATTGTCCGTGTGTGTGACACAATTTGTTGTAAATGTGTATGTTACAATGTTCGTTTCATATGGCATACAAAAAAGGTAGCGTTAGCGTACGGGTATGTGTGTAAGTTCATTCATGCGCATGATTTTCATCAATCAGTTTTATGCGGCTGCTCACAGAGTAAGTGACTCACAGCGAAATGTTTCGCGCATCAAGAAAAGTTATTTTTTCAATGCTGCAGGAGTTAAAAAGCAAGCCGTTCAACACGCAATTCCAGTACGTCTTCGCGAATGTTTTGAATAAAATGAATGTGAGTGATGAAGAAAATTCATTAAAAGTGAAAAAGAAGCTTTACGTTTTATGTTTCAATATCAACAAAAAATGGAAGGAATGTAGGCATACGACGAAGACATTTTTTGATCGTAATCGAAAATGGTTAGAGAAAGAGGTTGAAATTGTCAATCCTTTCATGAAAAGACCAAGTCGAGCCAACATTCAGCGTTATAAAAATTAAAAACAGATTTTCTAAAAACATATTAGTAAAATAATATTGCATAATTTAATTTACCAGGCGGTCGCCCCACATTGGATTTTGCAGCTATTAGTATTCGCTCGAAGAGGAGAAAAGTAGAAAATTTGTGGAAGGCTGTTCCAACTCCAGAGCTTACTCTTGCTGCAGAAATGAATCTTCGCGTCCAAGGTAAGAAAGTTGAGGCAGAACTAGTGAAAGAAATTTTACATACTACCCCTTCTCGAGCTTCTTGGATTTCTAAAGCATGGGGAAGCAGCAATAAAGCGTTCGACATACAGCCATTCACTCCAACAGAATCCCTAGCATTAATGCTAGACACTGAAATTTCTAGACAGGGCTACCCGATTTTGAGGACGCAGTCCAAGAATAAGGGTGCTGATATTTATCCTTCCTATAAAAAAAATCAAGATGAGAAAAGGTTGTGCTACCCTTCTTCCGGAGCTATCGAAGTCAGTGAAAGTAAGGCAGAAGTAAAGCTTCATGCTTTACTAGATCATACTATACAACGTATTTCCAAAAATAATGAGGACGTTTCAGAAAAACTGATGGAAATATTGTTAAATTTTGTACTCTGCTGTCAAAATGGGGACTAGATGGGAGTGGATCACAATCTACGTACAAACAGGTCAAGCATGGACATGATTATGATGATTCTCATTTGTTAATGACGTGCTTTGTACCTCTGCAATTATTTTGTGGAGATGGTGAATCGAAAGAAATTTTGTTTCATAATCTGACGCCTTCTTCGACTCGTTATTATCGACCAATAAAACTTGAATTTTGTGAAAGAAACATACGAGATAATAAGGAAAGAAGAATTCCATGTTTCTGACCAAACTTCTAAGCTCATGCCAACAATTATCCACACGACTGTTGGAGAAATCAAAGTACATCAAAAACTAACATTATCAATGGTTGACGGGAAGGTAATTAATAGCTTGACAGGTACAAAATCAGCACAAAAGTGTAATGTGTGCTCTGCTGGCCCGGCTGAAATGAATAAAATTGATAAAGTTATGCAAAGGAAGATTGATGTAAAGGCATTGGAACTGGGTTTATCAACATTGCATGCATACTTACGCTTCATGCATTGGTTACTTCAAGTCAGCTACAAACTGGACACTAAACGATATTATAAGACCAGCGAGAATAAACTTCAAATTGAAAAGCGAAAAGCTGATATTCAGAACCAGTTCAAGAAAGAATGTGGCCTTCTTGTTGATTTTGTCAAAGGAAACTTCGGTACAACTAATGATGGAAATAGTGCTCGCCGCTTCTTTCAAGATCCAGCAACATCCAGCCGAATTACTGGCATCGATAAAGGCCTTATCGATCGATGTGACATGATCTTGCGCGCTTTATCTTCTGGATACGCAGTTAACGTCGAAGCTTTCAAACACTTTGCCATTGAGACAGCTCGACTATACGTCAAACTGTACGAATGGTATCCAATGCCGGCCAGCGTGCATAAAGTTTTAATACACGGATCAGAAGCGATCCAAGTCGCTTTCTTACCAATCGGAATGCTGAGTTAGGAAGCGCAGGAGGCGCGCAGCAAAGATTTTCGAAAGTTCCGAGAGCATAAAAGCCGCAAAATAAGTAGAACTGATACCATGAAAGATGTGTTCAATATGATGGTGATAACTTCGAACCCATTCATTAGTACCATTCGTACCAGTCCTCGAAAACGGAAGCAAAAGATGAAGTAAGCTGTGCGATATTTAATTGACGGGACACCGGATGAAGAAGATGAAACGGATGAAGAAGAGAAAACGGACGATGAAGAGGAAGCGGATAAAGAAGAGGAAACGGATGCAGAGTGATGGACAGTCGAAACAAGATGAATGAAGCAACAGATGATGGAAAGGAATCGCTTGAAATAAAGGAGCTTTGGATGATAAAGAGTATAAAAACAAGAATGGAGGAAACACCAGATGAAGAATCTGAAAAATGAAGAGGAAGTTTGAATGTAGAAGAGGATGATCGAGATAAACATTAATTGAATACAAAATCAAATAAATGCATTGTTTAGTATAACAGTATAACAGTTTTTAGACAGTGTGACAGAAGTTATCTAGATAAAAAAAACAAGTGATGATAAATAATATATTCCATCCACAGATTTCCCATCGATAGAAGGCTTCTATCGAAAAATAAAACTTATCTAGATCAAAATTTAGTGATCTAGATAAGTTTTAATGATATCAAAAGCTAGCTCACGTCTATCTGGCAAACTTCATCAAACATTTTGCTTTAATGGCGTGCTTCTCTCTAAAAACAATGCTGATCTAGATAAATTATAGTGATCTAGATCAAAACTAATGATGGCAAACGGTAGACAATACAAATATGACCAACTTTTCCGAAAACAACAAATCGTTATCTCTTGAATGAAAGAAGTTATGAGGTTTTGTCCGTACTTTGACAGGATCTGCCCCAGTGTGCGCTGCCAAATCTCGTCAAAATTCGAATGAACGGACTCCGAAGCTTGCTCATTATGTAAACCAAGACCTCTTCCGGTGTCTCTGCCGAACTCTGGAACATGATATTTTAAAATATGGTACTTCGACGTACATGGAAGCTGCAGCTTTTCCCAGCTACTGTAAAAACCATTAAATGCTTCTTCAAAACCATGTTCAAGTTTGAAAGAAAAACATTTAGCGTACACGTTTTTGAAATTATTAAGAACCTGATAATCGTAACATTATAAAGAAATTGGTTAAAGATTTAGTAGAATAGCGTGACGTAATCCGAAAGATCGGTATTGTCTGCCAAACATTTGGCAGTTTTCAAAAGCGCGTGACAGGCTCTACCAGTGGACCCGTATGCCATTTGTTGATGTCTCACCTGTGCTTCGTTCACCCACAAATCTAACCAATCTGGTGCTTTTTTCTCGAGGAACTTGAAAATCGTATTGACGACTCCAAGCGTGATGTGCAGTGGCGGAGGTG
The DNA here is from genome assembly GCA_024533555.2 of Aedes koreicus. NCBI lineage: Eukaryota > Metazoa > Arthropoda > Insecta > Diptera > Culicidae > Aedes > Aedes koreicus. Next base: position 151,073 of record JAHHFK020004938.1, on the reverse strand, counting down.
GGCAAAGCTTCAAAATTGTGTCTTCGTTGTTACCGGAAACCAAAGGAGCATGCACACAGCTTGCGAAGTTTTTTCCTTTTCTTGTGCAATTTTCCTTGATGCTTCCTTTGGTTCTCGAGATACCATTCGATATGCCAAGTTCACTCTTAGAAGCCTCGCAATATGGACACGAGTTCTTCGAGGAGTGCGCCATTATGCCAATTATAATGTTTGTAATTTTGAGGTCCCCGGCAACCAAATGATCGAGCTCGTGCAGTTTGAGTAAGTCTATCCAAATCGGGGAAATATTGTCGTACTTTTTTGCAAGGTTTGGTGAAAGTGCAATGATGAACAGTTTCTTTACACCGCCATCCTTGAAGTCATTGTCAGACCGATGCTCCGTTTGTGGGGAAATCACAGATAAAGTGATCTTGAAAAAGCTCCTACCCCCGTCAATTCCAACTTTCACAAGAAAATCACCTTCAGCAGTTGGTCTTGAACGCTTAATTCTGTTTATCAGCTCAGGTACAGCAGTGCAATATACAACAACATCATCCGACGAAGATCCTACCTTTCCTGTGATACTAGATAACTGTACTACTTTTAACAAATCCTTTCCTTTCCACCAACTTCTCCCGTACTGTTTACTGGTTCGATCTTTACTCCCGATGCGCGAATACTTTTTATCACACCTAAATATGGAATAGATTACATAACACACACTTTGTTCTAAATAAAGTACTAATTACCCAAGGTTTTCCTCATGCTCAGATTGTTCTCGGCTTTGACCTTAAACAGAGAATCTGCACGTAGATTCTTGAAAGGTCTTGGATGAGAGGTATCCTTCTTGAATACAGTCGGTTTTCTACGAGCATTACGCAGAATGTATTTGCCATCTTGAAAAATATGTGTTTTTTAAAGATTAGGTGAAATTCGAACAAAAAAAAATGTTTACCAGGTGTTTCTGGCTTCGAACGCATATAGTCAGCTACTGCCGCATCTGCAGAACTCGACCCCGACGAGGACTCTCCTTTTTTCAGCATGTTTTCCAAATTTGACGTTCGGGGGAACTGAGTGCAACGGTGCCTTTTTCCTCTTCCGTATTTGCTGTAGCAAGTTGCACAAATTGCTACCGCCTTAGATCCGCCAACATTTTCTGTGTCTTGACTGGATCTGGATCTGCCGCGCTTGAGTTTATTAGCTTGAAAACCTGGCAAATTGCTTCTACCCTCACGTGTACCGGCTGCGACACAAATTTCACATTTGCACATACCTTGGGATCGCGTGACGATTGAATTTTGGAGATTGTAATTGTGAATCATGGGGATCCTTTTACCTCCCTTGCTATACACCCCCCAAGCCACGCGGCATGTTCCGCAGATGACCGACGGATAAAAGTTTTGTTTGGATTCAAAATCTAGCAGAAACTTTTGGATAACAACTATTATGCTTTCAGTTATCGATCGAAGCGACGATGCCTTCGAAAGACAGAATACGCAAACCCGATTTCTGTTTTTTTTTTCATGAAGATCCATTTTCACTTTGCACACGCACTTTTTTCACTTAGGCTTTCTGACGTTTATCACACGAAACATTCAATTGATGAAGCTTGACGAAGAGGCAGATTTTTACGTTTAACAGCCTACTCTGATGATCACCGGTGATAAGGAGTGTATCGAATATAAGCTATCCACATACATTTGCGTTGTACGCATGTATTTGTGATGGTTTTTTATGCTCTGAACACTGCATGCGTTTGACTGTCAGCTTTCTTTTGTTTACTTGTTTGTGCGGTTCAAATTCTGCGTTTTCAAAATGTCGCGTATTGAAAAGAAAGTGAAAATTAAGGTTCTGGAAACATGGCTAAGCGAAAAGGGTATTACTATGCGAAAATTGGCGAAGCGGTTTGGAATTCATCATGCGAGTGTTAAAACCATCATTAATAAGTTTGGGGAACACTATTCTTTGGATGAGCTACCAGGAAGAGGCAGAAAACCCGGTATCTCTAATCATGAAGAACAAATCAATGTCAATACGTGATTTGGCCAAAAAAGCAGGAACGAGTGTCGGAATGATCCAGCGTATCAAGAGGCGAAACCACCTGAAGACCTACAAGAAGCAGAAAATCTCGAAATAAAGTGCAGAACAGAAGAAGCGAGCAGCAACAAGGGCCCGGAAATTGTATTCGCGTCTTTTGCAGCGTCCGGATGCATGCGTTTTGATGGACGATGAGACCTATGTAAAGGAGGACTCAAAAGCCCTTCCAGGTCCACAATACTTCACTGCCGTCGTTGGAGAGGATGTGAGCGATGCGGACAGGTCGATTCAAGTGGAGAAATTCGGTCGAAAGGTACTGGTATGGCAAGCAATATGTTCCTGTGGTTTGAAGTCAACCATTTTTTACACTACCGGAACTATAAATGCGGAAATCTATCGATCTGAGTGTCTCCAGAAGAGATTGTTGCCTTTATATTAGAAGCATAGTACACCTCCACTGTTTTGGCCGGATTTAGCGTCGGCTCACTATGCCAAAACCACTCTCAATTGGCTTGCGGAAAAGGGTATAGATTTCGATGAGAAAAATATCAATCCACCAAATTGCCCTCAGCTTCGACCCATCGAACGTTACTGGGCAATCGTGAAGAGGGTCTTCAAGAAGACTGGTAAGGCAGCTGGGAACATGCAGGAGTTCAAAAAAATTTGGGCTCAAGCGTCCAAAAAATGCGATGCAACACTTGTCCGGAACTTGATGAAGAGCATTCGATCCAAAGTTCGAAAATTCGTGAAGGAATAACTTAAATTTCATCCGGTTATGTTCAAGTTTAACCTCGTACAATAAAGGATCAATTTTTTGTATGAATAAAATATCGGTTTTCAACATAATTTGAAAGAAAGTTTGTGTATAGCTTATTTTCGATACACTCCTTAAGTAGAAGAATTCAATTTTAAAAGAAAATATTATTTATTCATAATTAATTAAAAAATCACATGCTAGGCCATACAAAACACGTACTTAAGTCAGTTTGGTGAGTTAAGTCAGTTGTAAATATTTATAATTTTAATAACGGTAATACATAAAAACTGGTTGAAATCGACTCGGATCACTTATCGGACGTTCATGTAGGTATTTTGATGATATTAATTAGTTTTAATATGGATTTTTTGATTTTTTTTAGCTAAAAACTAAAATTAAGATTTCTCGAGATTCCTCCTAGGTATTTTTTTAAGAATTGGTCCAGAAGGACAGAACTACCCCAAGAATCGAGCTATGTATTTGGTTTTGATAGACATTTATTTTTTATAATAACGGTCTATCGGGGCACCGTGCCGGGCATTAATCCAATTGTGTGGCTCAATTTATTGTTTTGTTTTGTGGGAGTAAACAAGAAATCATGTTGAATTTTGAAACAAAACTATTCAATATGCAACAAAATGGAGATTCAAATATGTTGGGATGTATATAAAGTGAACCAATTGTTTTTTGTGGGGTCAGACTTCTTGCTAAGCTCTTAATTCCTGGTCTCAGCACGGGGATCTTTGAGTATAAGGCCCTTCTAAAAGGCCTGTTTGTATACTAAAGGACCGTTTATCATATCGTTCAGTGAAATTAAGAGATCAAAATACAATCTTGGAAACATTTTCATTTTTCTACTAAATTAACACCTCGAACAACTGTTTTGCACGAGAGCCGGTGGGCAATACTAGAGGAAGTTTTGTTGGGCGCTAGAGAACTCCTGTGTCATAGATACTTGGCTTTTGTTGGAACAAGTTGGCTTGCCTGTTTTGAAGAAAAAAAAAAACCCTAGAACGTCTTCTACACTCTCATAACCACGCTACTTCCATATCGTCGAAACTTTATTTGTTGAAGTATATTCAGAATCCAATAATAAGGCCACCACACAAACCTACTTTTTCCAATATGCACCACTCAAAGCCGTATGTAAGCGGACCGGAAATCGTGCAACATTTTCCGCAAACTTCAAATCGTTTGGCAGCTCGGAAAGGGTTGTTAGCGCATATTTTCCGAATTGCACCACATCGCAGATCGACTGTACTACATGCAAAACGGCCCGTCGTCCGCCAATCATCGGCAGCCGGAAACGAACGCTTTCTGAGCAAACTTTGGCCGGGATGATTTAATCGGATGTGGTGCAACTTGCTTCATCAGAAAGGCCGAGGACTCGAAGGCGAGGTACACCAAGTGAAATCTTAAATAATTGAAAATTTATTCCGACGGCCGACTTCCGACGTGTATTTCCAACAGTGACTGACTGACTGACTGACTGCCTGATGCCCTCCTTGAGTTCACATTTCAATTTAAAATTTTAGTTTGTTTTTCCTGCAGAAAAAAAAATCTTCTGCGCTGCAGTCAAAGTTGTTGTGTATTCAAGACAGGAAATTGAATTTCCATTTATAAAAGTGCCTATGGGAGCAGGGCTTTGATGTTCTGTTTAGTGCGGTTCAGGGAAAAGTCAGTAGTTTTAACTACTCACCCTTTGATTAAGCGATGTGTGCCCCCGTTCATCTCATTCCCTACCATTTGGTGGTCCAATTTTCCCACCATAATCACAGTTTGACGTTGGCAATTTTCCGCACCTCTGCCCGAGGGCGAACTTTTACACCGTGTAAGCAATTAAACTGTTGGATAGAGAGGTTTTCGCCAGAGTCTATAAAAGAACCGTCTAGCGTGTATGTGCGCGCAAAAACTATTTCGCTTTCATCGTTCACCGCTCGCGCCCTTCCGCCAACCTTCGTCCTTAGAGAGAAAACAGGTTTTTTTTTCTCCAGTGAGAGTGCAAGCACAAATGTGAACAAGTTGGCGAAAAAGTCAGCCATGAAGCCATGGATGAAGAAATATGAACCTCACCCACCCCGCCAAGCACCAGACAGCCAGCCAAAGTTCTGATTTTTCCAACCACCACTATGGCGACGCCAACGACTACGACGACGCCTCAAGGATTCCGGGCTACCATAGTAGCAACTCTAGGGGAAAGCTAGTTGCAATGATTGGTGAAAAAAAAAAAAAACGGCAGAGGAAATTAAAGTTCTAGTTTTACGAGGTTTTGAAGTTTGAGGTTCTTTTTTGCCCTGTTTCTAACCGGTTGCTGCAAGAATCACTAGAGCGTTTATCGCTTCCATGGTTTTTACGGGGTTGCAATTTGCTGCGTATTGAGAAGACGATGGGAAACGGTGGAGGTTGCGATAATCATGAATTTAGATCAAAGGTTTCGAGTTAGTTGGCGAGAAATGTATTAATTAAATATCTTAGGACATTTATAATCTCAGTATATAATATTCAACTGAATGATTTTAAGGGCACCGGAAGATGTTAAGATTAATTCACTCACAATTCTACTGTTTTCCAGATCATATGTTTTCACTCATGCAAGCATTGCTTAATTTTTCCATCTCCACCAGGATTGTTTAGGTATCATGAGACATCAAAATTTTCTATTTCACTGGAATCCCTCATCGCATTTCCATCGAAATGATCGATCACTGTTTGATACCATTGTACTTTCACACCTTCGTTCGTGCAAAGCCCCGCTCTCGAGCCATCCACCATTGAAATCAAATACACACTCACACAATAGGAACATGCCCGTTTGATGATGCCTGTGGGTATTCCTATTGAGCTTTTATTCTCTGTTCATCCCTCAGGTTTCTCCGCATTTACACTTCTCTGCATCAATGCCGGTGACAATTCAAAAGGCACCGGGGACAGAGCGAAAAAAAAAAGCAAACGCAAATAAATATTTAACATGGAAAACGGAAATTTAACTACATTGCGAAGGCAGGTGCGACGAGAATGTACCCGGCGCCCATCAAAATTCCTTTGAAGCAACAGGAATGTCGAGCACCAAAGACGCCATCAAAGAAAAGCTGGGTCTGGAAATAATTTTCCGATGATTCGCCATTAAAGGTGGCGTAATCGATTCCGAAGCGACAATCGATAGCGACCGATTGAATCGATGAACTTTAAGGTGGTGAATGTTATTTGGAATGGGGGGCCAACTTTCTTTCCTGAGTTGTTCAAGACAGTCTGTTATTGAGATTGCAATCAGATTTGGACGCCGGTGGCTGGTGCGAAAACGGCAAACCAACCAACCGACCGACTCGTAATTTATTTTTGATAAGATCACACTTTCAGCCCAGAGGCGTTGGAGCGCCACTGACTGTTATGCTTTTTCTTCTCCCAAGTTTGCAACAACCGAACCTGGTTGAATGTGTCATGTGGATCCAATTATTCTTCTTTCGTCGTGTCGCATCTTCAGGGCACGTGAAACATTGGAAAACACGCACTTCTTTGAATATACTGTAGGTCTGGTGTTTTATTATTTTCCATGGAGTTCTACTGAATTGGATGAGCGGGGAAGGATGTTTAAGGTATCGGTAACGAGAGCCGATTCCAGCACTTGATGGGTGTTTCTTTTAGATACGGTATTTAAAAATGAGCACAGTAATTCTGGAGTTGAAGTAGAAGCTGGATCTACTCGATCAGAAACTGTTGAGCTGCTCCTGTCTGGATTGGAGTTATATGTAATGGTTATAAGTAGCAATCAGACTATACAATTGTTGCCGATAGCCAAGAACAATCAAACTAAACCGAATGTGAGGTTAAACATCGTAGATGGCACAAGGTAAAAATGGTAGCTGGCCCATCCTAATCAAACTTATTGGTTACAAATAGAGTAAAAAATCGTAGATAATGTTTGTTCAGTAGCGGAATGTAACTTTTGCGGGGAATTAAAATACCTATTACCTTAATACCTTAAGGGGCTATTCATAACCCACGTAGACTTTTTTTTGGGGGGGAGGGGGCTGGGGGGTTTGACCAAGGTGTACGCTCCATACAAAATTTCAAAAAAAATTTTATGGAGAAAAGTCTACGAGGGAGGAGGGGGGTTTGAGATTTTCAAAAATGAGTCTACGTGGCTTATGAACCGGCTCTAATACCTCTGATGATGATGGTCCCGCCACTTACCCGAGCAGAAGCGAATAACTTGATAACTGGCCTTGGTATTAAAGAGCTCAGATTAAGAGGTAAAATACCTAAACAAAATACCTAAGAATTGCATGCAAAATATCTCTCGAATAACAAAACTTGTTATTTCGGATACCTGGGAATACCTGGGAGGTACTATTTTGGTATTGTCTTACCTAAATTTGGTATTCGCATAACATTGTGGGAACAATTTTATGGTATTATCCGTAGGTATTTTACATCTTAATCTGAGCTCTCAAATACCAAAGCCAGTTATCAAGTTATTCGTTCCTGCTCGTAAAAAGGTTTGAGCTAGACGATTTATCCATTAGATAATTTATTTAAATGCAATTCAACCAGTTATGGAAAAACAAAACGAACTGATTTCATCTACAGATGCAAACTTCTTCAAAAACTGTTCATTTGCTTTACAGCGATATAATTGTGAAAAGCTATTGATGTCAACCACAAATGTTCGCAAGTATTCCCAGCGATCAGGAAATCCTATTACAATTCAAATCACAAAATCCCGTATAAGGTTCAAGAGGCAAGCCAATATCCGATCCTGCCCACTACAGAGCCAATGCAGTTCCAACCCCGCCGCTTAGTTTTGGACTGACCAAGGATATCCCCAATCAGGGAAATCGAGAAAATTTCCAAACCGAAAAAATCCTGGACCGGCCCTAGTCAAACTTTTACTTTCAACCACAACAGAATTGGCAAGGAATTCCCCGGCAATCAGCCAGACAACCCACTACTATTTCGTGGTATCTTCTCAAGCTTAAGAGGACAATTTTTTTTTCATAAATTCCAAAAGAAGTCCTTTATACCTGAAGACCGCGCGTGAGGCTCAAAATTTTGTAGACTGCTTTCTCTATTTTTTTTTTTAACTTCAACAATATGAAACAAATTTCCATCATCATCACCGTGACGAACAAAATAGTTTGTAGTGTTGATAAAAGTGAGAAAAAAAAGTGTGAAAAAAGAAAATATCCAACTCATTGTAATCCGATTGTAAGGAACTTCGTCAAAATACAATCTTCGTTTAAAAAAAAAAAACAAAAAAAAAGGAACAAAACCATACAAGTAATAGTCCATACAAAGTAATCCGTTTTATATCAGTAAAACATCGTCAGTTACAATTTTCATAAATGATTAAAAAAAATTGCTTGCTGTTTAGCATACAGTTTTAACGTGTGAAATACACAGTCCATGGATTCTGAAAATGTTGACACACGTTTAATGTGTCTTGGCATCGAATTGAAAACATTTATTCCTTTGTGAGTTTTGTAAAGCACATGTCAAGAAACTCGGTGTTCTTATTTCACCTGTGTTTCTAGTATTATACCTATGAATATCATTTCCTCTTTCAATTCGATCACACAAATTTCGAGGCAGCAAACCATTAACTACTTTAAAAATCAACACCATAGTCAAATATATAATTCTCTGTTTCACCGATAACCATTGCAACTCGTCTAACATAAAAGTCGAGGAAGTGAATCTGTTACGTCTTAAAATCAAACGCATTATTTTTTTCTGCAAACGCTGTAGCCTCAGTATTTGTGTTTGATTGGCCAAAAACAATATGGAAGGGCAAAAGTCCACATGAGGAGAGATGATTGATTTGTATAGTTATTATTTGTATTTTACTGCAAGTAGTTAAATCGTTTTTCAATCGGCATAGAATTCCATACTTCTTGGAAATTTTCTTGATGACATTGTCAATATGAGCGTTGAACTTTAGCTTGTCATCAATAATCACGCCAAGATATTTAATCTCCCGAACGCGATCAATCGCCTCATCATTAATCGTAACTGAGACATCCTCATTTACTCGATTCTGCGAAATTACCATAAATTAAGTTTTGATTATATTCAATTTCAATTGCTAACATTTCAACCATCTACTTAGCAACGCAAATCTTCGTTCAAATGGGAAACGGCTTCATTTAAATCCTTAGCTGCAATGAAGAACACTCCCAAGTAGCACACAAAATATCTCTAATATACAACACTTGGTTTTCAAGTTTCATTTTAGTAAATCTACAGTAACAAAAAGCAGATTCTGTTACAGCAGAGTTTATTTCACGTATACGATATACTAGATATTTCATTGGTGTTGCTCAAAGGGTTTGCCAAAACCATTCAAAACAAACATTGGAGTTAGTCGAGACCTGTTTTTCTTTGTAAACTTACAGCTAAGTAAACTTAATCATGACGTTGCATATTTAATATTTTCCAGTGTATGTGATGTTTATTATGAAGTTATTTTCACCTACAGTGCAACATAACAAATAATTGACAATCGTGTTCCAATGAAGCGTTCTGATACTAAATGTTTTCAAAATGCGTTTTTTGAGCCACATGCGCAACGTAATGAGAACGCAATATAAAGTCAATGAATAATGCTACGTTCTTGCAACGTTCAATTGCACATTACGACGACAGTGATGACGATTGAAATATATCCGAATGAAATGCACCCTGCCGACCACATGTGTTTTGATATGAATGAAAAAATAATCAATTCATGATATGATCAAATGAGGTAGTGTTCCTCCTTTAAGCAAAGAAAATAACTTGAAGTGTTCATTATGCAACTTCTATAAGCTATGATTGTCATAGTAGTGGCTATTACTATTAAACGTTTAAACAAGGATCACTCAAATAGTGAGAGCATAATATTTTAATTTTTGGCTGAACTAACCAATTAATATAAATAAAACAGCTAGCTTCAAAAAGCTGAATTAAATTATCTTCCCAATCAAAATAAGCAATTGTGAGATTACTAGTTGTGCGTAATGAACATAAGCTGTTACGTTTTTAAATTAATTCTGCCAACTGTTAACATAAAAGCAAAATCAATGATTTCACAAGAAACCCGTGGACCCAATTTAAAGACAATTTTTTTACTTTGTTCCCAACTATAACCAAATGTATTCATCACATAGTAAAGCTTTGGTATTGGAAAAATTTCCAATGTATCAGTACGTGATTGTATTTTTTTCAAATAGCTTATTTAAATCATAACCCAAACAACATTATCTGTAAAGTAGAGATTGTAATGTTTTGAATATGGAATTAGTTTAGTTTTAACGACCAACTTAAATGATGAGACGAAGTGTTCGACTTTTAAAAGTAGGTTATTTAACTTCTCGTGGTTCAGAACAGGAGACGACTTATTACGCTCCTTTAAACAATCATATGATTGAATTTGTTAGGCTAGTGGTTTTTCGTCATAGAAAATGCAATTAAATAATTGCAATAAATTTCATTTTTCATTTTTATTTTACAGCGTTTGGTGGGGCAATGAGAGCGCAAGTCAATCCAAAGCCGAGGGTTAGGGAGGGGTAATGGCGAACTGGTCTATGCGGACTACTTGAACGCCATGGGAGATGATAAGGATTAGGTTGGGGTAAGGGGTTTGAAGTGTTTTTTGGATTGAGATGGCCGGCTACAAAATGATCTGAAATGTTTGATTTGTTTGTGATTTTAAACTAGAAGTGACTGTAATATAATTTTTTTATCTTAAGTAAGATGAATGTTTTTGATAGTTTGACAGATTTGATTTCGCATATACTAATCTTTGTGTGCTGTCTTTGATTTTTCGAGGATGCTCCACAGGTACTGAAATTGATATGATCATTTCCTTGTCAAAACCGCATGTAGCCTAGGGCTGAGCAGGTCCTTCGCATTTTAATCGATCCATTTCCGTTCTCGATCATGAAGTCAATAAAAAAAAGAAGAGAGAAGAAGGTGTTAGAATTTCATGGCATGCAGGGCGTAGGTGAGAGATTATTGGTGATATTTTCACAACGATATGTTCGTTTCTCTGACTAAGAATTCCGGATTCCTAACCTAACAAAACTTGAACAGCACCAACCAGAAGTAATGATGTTTGAATCAAAAAGGATTTAAAAAAAATACTGGATTAATTTTAGAAAACAACATTTTAAATTCTAGCCTACTCGCTAGCATTGGAACTAGTTACCATCCCCAAATTTAACAATATTTCAAATCACTGATTAACTAATCTGACACTTGGAAAAGAATAGTTCTATTTCCTATCTAGTTTTTTTCTATTAATTTTTTGTCTGGTATGGAGTAGATGCCATAAAACACATGGAAAAGAAAACAAAAAAAAAAAAAAAAAAAAAAACAAACCCCCCCCCCCCCCCCCCCCCCCCCTCCCCCACCCCCACAGACACGTGCATCCCGTCCACAATGCGCAGACCCCCCCAGTGTCGTGCACTAATACTCACACATATATTAAACAAAAAAAAAAAAAGAAAAAAACCCCCCCCACCCTCCCATAAGGGTGGATTCGATAAAAATGGCACACACATATATACTCATCAAAATTAAACTGATTATCGGATTTTCTTGAAATTTTCAGGGAATGAAGAACTACTAATGAGTTTTAATTTACAACATTTGTTTTATTCAATTTCGTCTCCCATCCCGAATGCCCGCACCTTCCTTTTCACTCCACCCATCAAATTTTGTACAACCGATTTTCCCAGTGTTTTTGTTGTTTTTACCCAAATTTTCTTCAATTCTAGCTCTGTTTTTATAGTTTTGGGATGTTTGCGAAGTTCTGTTTTCATAAGTGCCCAGAATTTTTCATTTGGACGAAGTTCCGGTGAATTTGGTGGGTTCATATCCTTTGGCGCAAAATTGACTCCGTTGGCTCGGTACCACTCCAATACGTTTCGAGCGTAGTGGCAAGATGCTAGATCAGGCCAAAACAGAGTTGATCCTTTGTGCTTCTTAATGAATGGCAAGAGACGCTTCTTAAGGCACTCTTCCCTGTAAATCGCACCGTTTATTGTTCCGGAAGTGATGAAGGGAGCACTTATTTCACCACATCCGCAAATCGCCTGCCAGATTAGAAACTTCTTTGCAAATTTCGATAGTTTCTTCTTTCGAACATCCTCCGGAACATCAAACTTCGACTTGGCAACGAAATATTCTTGCCCAGGAAGTTGACGGAAGTCGGCCTTGACGTATGTTTCGTCATCCATCACGATGCAACCGGATTTGGTGAGCAGCTTCGTGTAAAGTTTCCGGGCGCGGGTTTTCGCAGTTATGTTTTGTTTTTCATTCCGGTTTGGGGCTTTTTGCACTTTGTAAACATGTAACCCAGTACGCTTCATGGTTTTCTGCACAAAACCGACTGACACCTTAGACTTTTTAGCGACATCTCGAATTGACATGTTTGGACGGTTCTTGAATTGTTGTACGACTTTCCTGGCCATTTTACTGTCCATTGGACCACTTTTACGCCCACTCCCTTCCTTCCTTTGGACACTCAGATGCTCCTTGAAGGTTCTTATTACACGAGACACAGTTGTATTTGCAATTCCAAGCCTTTTAGCAATCCACCGGTGGGACGCCCCTGGATTTTGATTGTGAGTGCACAAAATTTTCTCACGGACAATTTATTGTTTCGACGACATGACTGGAACTACTGAATGTATAACTATGAAACTTGGCAAATGTAAATAATACACTATGGATAAGATCTACTCAAATTTCTAGGTTTTTTACTCATACGATTCAAAAGTTACAGAAGATTTTCTGTGTGCCATTTTTATCGAATACACCCTTTACAGACCATGTCCAAACACTACACTGCACGCCGAGCTATTTTTTACCACGCTAGCGCGTGTATTAAATTCACCACTTTGACTTCGTGCTTCCAGACTTACACGCAACGCGGTGGGTACAACACCAATGCCAGTGCTCGTGTTTTGGCTTCAGACACCGTGTATGATGATTCGGCAAACACCACAGCCGAGTGTTTCCGATTGTGTCCGATTGCGGAATACACGCGTGGTTAATTTATTTTATTTCTACCCATGCCGTGCTTGTTAAACTCAATCAACTTATGCGCCCGTCACCCAACAGCCAAGAAAACAAACCTATAAGTCAAATTATCAAATTTTTAGAATCATCCGACGAGCAATGCTCTATCCGTGGTAACCAGTGTCATACTGGGTGTATGTTGAGAGCTTTCTTGTGATCGTAACCACTCGGCTCGGGTGTTTTCCCAAAAATCAAGACACGGTGTCTGAAGCGAAACACGAGCGTGTACACTCGTGTCGCGTCCATTGCGTTGCGGGTTCATCTATAAGCACGAAACTGAAGTGGTAAATTATAGCCACATGGTGGTGTGTTTGCAGTCAAGTTCGGCTCTCGTGCAGAACGGTTTGGTGTTTTCACCAAGGCTGAAAATATCTCATTCCATCTCAAATTTTCTTCAACCCTTTCCCAAATTTTTTTTTTCCACTTTTTTCCTCCTCTTTTAACACATCTATTTATTAACTTTATCTATTTTAGTTGAACATAGTATGCATTTGGAACAACAACCGTAAAACCGAACTCAAAAGTGATAATAAAAAACGCATTTGAATTTTTCAACGGTAATATCTCCCATCGGTCCTCCTTCCCTCAGATCCCTCAAAGCCATCAGCTAATAATAATACACAATGTAGGGCCTCGTAAATTTTTTCCAGACATTCAGCGCCGGGACGACGCTGTAACACTCAATGTTCCCAAGAGCGGGCGGTTGGTGGTTTGTTTTATTGCACTCATGTAAGTACAGCCATCAACAACAACAAGAACAACAACGATATATGGTAAAATATCCAGGGTAGGTGGTAGGCGGACGAGACAGTTTCGACAACTTTTTGACTAGGTCTTTGCGCGATTGATAAGTGGCATTGGGAAGTGTATTTGTTTGCTTCGGTCCAAGGCTGCAATTAGCAGTCTGTGAATTGATGTTTCCTTTTGTTTTATGGGACCGCACATTCGGAAAGTGCATCGTGTCATAAACATTATTGCCGGCTCGCATTCGTCGTGATGAGGAAATGGAACACTTAGTTGGAGGGTTTTCGTTTCGGAATTGTTGAATGAAACATTTCGTTCTGGAAGTTGATTTCAAATTGTGCCATGATAACTGCACCATGGGGAACAACTCCTATCAAGCTACTGAACGATGGGGAAAGTTTTTAATTGAAAACCGCAACCGACGTAATTGAGTGACACCTTCCGCACCACAATGACAGTTGAACAAAACACTTGCGATAACGGATCAGCAGCCAGCCGTGGAATCGCCCATCATCTTGCACAAGTGGAGCATGTGGGCGTGGGCGTTTTTCCATCTTTCGCTGTTTTGTCACGCAATGATTCTTATTTGTCTTCATATTCTACTAGTGGGTGAGTTGTAGAACAATGAAAAACTCATTTGGCTTATTCACACTACCGGATGCCTAAGGATAGTACTCAATGCTGCCTAAAAAGGATTCGGTTGAGTTTTCGTTTTGTATTTTTTTAAATGGGATACAGGCAATGAGTTTTCTCTGTTTGACTTTGACAATTTCTTCAATGATTTCGAATGAAGCAAACCGCGGAGGAGCAGCTTTCAATGTAATGGCACAAATTGCGTCAAGACATATATTGAAATTGATCGCAAGATGGGTGAACCTACTCTATAGGCTGTGCACACTTAAAAAATTGATGTTAAACGTCGTAAAATAAAAAAAACTTTTAAATGAATTCTAAATTTGTTACAAGCTTAAGGTGTAAATCAACTGAAAATGTTAATTGACCCCCAAGTTCGTCTTGAAGGGTAACTAAACAAAATTTTCTTATCGTGTCATTTTATGCAGCAGTGGAAAAAGTTGCATGCTCATGCTGCTGCCGATACGATGATAAAACGAGTAGAATGGCTGGCAGCCAATTGAAACATATTTACATTGCAGATTAACGAACAGAACGACGACGATGATGATGATGATGATGATGATGACGATGATGCCGGCGTTGGGTTCAAGGCGATGATGAGTTGTCAGGGAGCTTGAAAGGGTGGATCTTCTGCATCTCGATGACAAGTGCAAAAATGAATGTGTTTAATTGCTTGAGGGCAAATCATTTTCTCACTTGCAGACATGTTTTGCGAGGAACGAGGAAAATCTCTGCTGACTCGAGCGTGTTACAATTTCGATTATTTAACAGTATGGTTTTATTCATGCTAATATTTTGAAAACTCCTTCATAAGAAAATAAGAAATAATAATAAAATTAAAATTGAGAAATTAGGTGGACTGCAATGATATGTTAACCGATCTGGGTCAATCGAGACTTTTGCATCACCAATTTACTTCCTGGAATATCAGCTTCAATTATCAGGGTCCCAACCCCAATGGAATGTGGCGACTAATTAAAGGAACATATTGAAAGCAAACAAAGCATAAGGCTGGAAGGGGACACATTCCACTTATGATTGTTTCTAATAAATGAGCGAGCTCTAGGCACAACACACAACTGCCACTGTGGCTGACAGCTTGGCTCTTAATTCATCCCAGTCGCACATCGCTCGCATCGGCAGCAGCCAGATGACACTTTATTTGTTAATCAAAGTGGAGCATCGCTCGTCGCTCGGTAGAGGTGGAAGGAGGAGGTGCACATGGCGGAAATATATGATACAAGTATCGAAATGCGGGAAAAGTCTTGCGGCAAATGCTGCATACGGTTGATGAGTAAGACAGCATAGGAGGGAAAGACGAACGACAAACTCGTCTCGTTTGCTCCAATAATTGTTCTCCTCGCACGTCTCTTTTTCCAAAACTCCTGAAATTGCCAGGCGGTGAAAGGGTGCTGGTGGAGAAGCTTCGAAATAAATATTCATTAAAAACTCGTACGTGCACTGGAACGACCGACGCGATGGTTCACGATATGATCAAGCAGTGAAACGACGCCAATGTTGCTGACAGGGATCTGTTTGCAGATTAATTATTGCTGATATACCACACTATTTGCTCTGTTGATTGTTTAATGGAAGCTCATTGTCAGAGATGCCACTCTTGGAATGATACTGCACCCGATTTAATCTGCTTTGCCTGACTCGGTGGTATTGCAAAACCAACTAATAAAATCGCTGGAAACAGGTTGATGGGTTCTTCTTCACCCGAAAGCCCATTTCGTAGCATTATATCCTTTCCTCAATCTTAAAAGAAAATAAGCCCAAACTCCACTGCGGGCTTTCTCCGATTCTGGGAAAGCATTTCTCTTCCAAAATAACAGCCATCCAAAAAAAAAGGAAGCCAGCAAAAAAATCTCCCAAATAAAACACGAGGTAGCTTAGTTAAGAACGACAAATTCCGATAAAGTTGAACTAAAGTAGCTAACAAAATGCGACAAAAAGATCGGCTGGTGTTCTTATCGTACCAGCCTGGGAAGACAAGGATGCTAACCTGCTGCTGGAAGTTGTTGCCTCTACTTACACAGGACACGTGTAACATGTGAAAGTGGAAACAAAAGGCTTCTGAGAAGAAGTTTGCCGGTTTTCTGTGTGCTTGGACATACATATTTTCAATTGGCTGTCTTGTCTCTGGTTTTCAGATGAAACAGAGAGAAAGAAAGTTTTATTGCTGACCAGTGGGTGATGGAGGAGGAATGAATGGATAATCCTTTTTATGTAGTAGCAATTGGCGACGGATGAATGTCTGCACAGGAAGTCTGGTGAGGAATTTTCTGAGCGGAGATGTTTAGAATGCGTAAGAAATATGTCTTAAGCATATAGGTACAACATGAATGTCTGATATATGAAAAATAAAACAAATTTACAAAGGGTTAACCATGCGATCTATTCGTAGACGCAGGTGACTCGTTGATAAACCGTTCGGTTGAAATCAAATTTAAGGACAAAGGGCGACCCCGGCGTAGTGGTTAATATCCATTCTTCTCACGCCAAAGTCACGAGTTCGAATCTCACCCCCGGACAAGTTACGAAAATACCCAAAAAGGTATTTGAGTGACTACGACGGGAGATGAATCAGCGCAGGGCTAAAAATCTCGATAATCAAGGAACTAAAAAAAAAATTAAGGATCTGAGCATGTTCTGCAGACATTCTATAGACTGTTCCAATGATTATAAATACACTAACCATCAGCGAATAGTTTAAAAACGTTAAGTATTCAATCAAAATTTAGTAGCTTCCTGTTGTTTACAACCAAACGGAAATAATATTGAGAAATAATATTTTCAATATTTCACACGGAAGACAAAAAACGCGTATTCTATATCCCGAGATAAGAAAACGTGTTGGGTACAAATGGTGCACCTTCAGTGGTTCTTTGATTAGAGTGTGATTTGAACACGTGACTTAGGGGCTTATTACGGTTTTCACTTCATGATGAAAACGAAGTGAAAACAAAAACCCTTATTACGAATGTCACCCAAGTGAAAAAATATGAAAGAGTTCATCTGAGGTGACGATTCGAATGAACTCGGTGTTATTATGGTTGCCACGGCACCATCACGCCACCGAAAAAAGTGACGCAAACCATAGATTTTCTGAGGGCTACTACGATTTTCACTTTACTATCACTTCCACCTCACGGAGTTCCTTTTTGATCACGGTGACACCAGTAATAGCAGAAAAAATGTGAGGTGATGTGTAAGTGAAGTGAAAGTGATGGTGAAGGTGACAACCGTTATAAGCCCCTTAGATCCAACAGCCACAAGCCGACTGGCAATCGGACACGAATACGTTCGAATTCCTCGACACCCATTCTGAACAATCAACCAACTTCTTCGTCCAGGTCGCAACAAACTCCGTTATCAACTTTCGAGAACTACCATACCGTCAGCTCTCCACCGCTGAATCTTATGTTTTACAAAATCAGAGAAATTCTAGTGAAAATAGTTTAGCAAGCTATTATAAAAAAAAATCATTACTACTTTTTCAGACTACTTTTTTTTTTTTTTTTTTTTATGGAGATCTGGTTAAAATCCCTTGCGCTGAACTGGCCGACTTGACGTGCCGCAAGGGCTCTGTAGGGATTCTTTGTCAAGACCCGAAACTAAGAGTCAGTTTCTTTGTGGTTATATCACATTGACTAGTTTTCCACGGAATTTATCAACTAAGTTTTATGTATAATTACCGTAGTAACAAATGGAATTCAAATGGTTCATTTCATTAACTAAAGCATTGTAAAGGGTGGAACGGTCAAAAAATTTTCAAACATTATTAAGTGCTCACTGATTAATTTATTTTATAAATGATCAATCTTTATTTCTTTTTGAAGTTCATGGCACAAGTGCATCGAAATATCCGGTTTAATATTCTTTATATTTAATGCGTTTACTTTTACTATATATTTTCAGATCATCGATCGATATCCCAAATGTTGTAAAATAATTTTGAATCAATTTGTTTTTTTCGTAGCTACATTGTCCAAAACTTTTAGGTTCACAAATGGATTTGTTATTATCATTCTTATATTCATTCATTTTGTTTTTTTTTTCATTATAATATTAATTCACTTTATTTTATATATTACTATATGACATTGAATATAGATTGGGAAGGGAGGGAGCATCAGGGTATCACTCAAGCTAGAATTGGACAATGGAGTGGTATGACAACCGGCGTCTAGGAGGGAACAAACAGTAGAATTTTCTTTATCCTACCGAATCGTTTGCGATGATGTGAATTGTACTCCAACAGTTTCAGTGAGAGTGATGCGTTCCTTAACAACCCCTAACAACCCGAGCAGGAACGGATATTTTTAAAAACTGGACTTGGTATTGAAGAGCGCTGCATAAGAGTTAAAATATCTGAGTATAATACCATAACAATGTTACCACAGCTCGAGCAAGAGACAACAACATATGAATACCTAATTTTGATCTTGATAACTGGCCTTGGTATTAAAGAGCTCAGATTAAGAGGTGAGCAAAATACCTAAGAATTGCAAGCAAAATATCTCTCGAATAACAAAACTTGTTACTTCGGATACCTGGGAATACCTAAGAGGTACTATTTTGGTATTCTCTTACCTAAATTTGGTATACGCATAACATTGTGGGAACAATTTTATGGTATTATCCTTAGGTATTTTACCTCTTATGCAGCGCTCTTAAATACCAAGGCCAGTTATCAAGTTATTCGCTCAGGTACTGTGAATATAAAGAGCTGCATACATGACAAGGTCTTAGAAGGGATGGTGGCTACCTAACATACATACATACATTTATGGAAATCTGGCTTAACTAAGGTGAATATGTTTCAATTCTAGCCACTCAAGTCTCTCCAGTTCGAAAACTGGTGGTAGTGTGGAATGGATTACATCTCGTATGTCTCTAGAAGATAAGATACTCATCATGGGCAATTTCAACATATATAACAACCTTGATTACTCGTCGACTCACTGCTCAGTTCAGAAACAGCTCTTGGATGATTACAGTACGGCAGGACACATCCAACTCAACTCCGTCTTGAACTCTAACGGCCGCATGCTTGATCTCTGCTTTGATACCTAAGATCTCAGTCAGGATTTTATTGTTGCCGAAGCTCCAGCTCCATTGGTGAAGACGTGCCTGCGTAATCCAGCCCTTTACTTGTCCGTAAACGAATGCATTTCATATAAATTTACTCCCACCTCTGAAGTGATTCATTATAACTTATTAACGGACTTCACTAAAATGAGCCTCTTTTTGTCCTCAATTCACTGGGATAACGTGTTACACAACTTGTCAATCGAAACAACGGTTGAAGCTTATAATTTCTTTGTACTCTTTGCCATAGATAGTCTACAAAAGTCCTATTTATCATTCCTGGTCAAAAATTACTCTTAAAGGTCCAAAGTCAGCTAAAAGATCCACTCTTAAAAAAAATAACCGTACCTCTTACACGCGTTCATATTACCTCACTAACAATTACAAACAGCTCAAGAAGAAACTGTTTCGTAGCTACTGGAATAAGACTCAGCCAATCTTAAACTCAATACTAGGTAATTTCGGTCTAACATCGACGAACAGCGGAAGGAAATATGACTGCTAACAACCACGAAGTTTGGCAAGAAAGAAGCTTCCTCTCTGTCATCCATAAGTGACCTCTTCATGGAACAGTTCTCCGCAGTGTTCACAAACGAAAGACTTGACCATCATCAGCTGTCCAGCTGCAGCCAATGTACCTTAACATTGGCCCTCACCCACAAATAACACTTAAGACTGCTGTATCCGCTCCCTTGCGCTCACTTTGAATGTTCTTCGAATCCCGGTTGCAATCTACTTGTGACTCCTTTGACAACTATTTCCAACCACTCTCTTTCATATGAATCCTTTCCAAACATTTGTAAGAAATCATTTGTTTTTTTCTTTCCAAAAGCATCCACCTGCACTAATCTGGTTACCTACACAAACTTCACAATCAGAACTATAAAAGCTCATAAACAGGTTGATACAATAGACCGATTTCTCTGAAGCCTTTGATAAAATCAACCATAAAATCTTGGTAGCTAAGCCTTATCGTCTTGGTTTCTCTAGTACATTACTAGATTGGATCCTACCTAGATGGTCGTTCTATGCCAGTCAAAATTGAAAACACAATATTGGAACCATTCTCTGACATATCTGGTCTGTTACAGACCTTTCTTATTGCTTGAATTAACTTGAATGATGTTAACCTAGTACTTAAGTCTTTCAAGCTTTCGTATGCTGATAACTTCAAACTGTACTACGTCATAATCTGTCCTATATGTCTTCAATAGTATCATAAGGACCTGGCCAGATGTTGAGCAAAGACAACGACAGATGGAGAGCCTGTCACACCCAAGTCAGCTCTTCTGGCGCTTCCATCGTCTCTACTACAGCCAATCCACGAGAGTGTATGGTCGGAAAATGCTAAATGCTATGCTATTTCATTGTTAGCAATACTCCCTTTACTGAACTGAAAATTTACAAATCATAGTAAAAGAAAAAAAAACTCTTCAAAAGACTGAAATGGTTTTTGCTTGTATTCTATTGACCGCACAACATTCAAAACATAATAACTTACATACTACGGATTTGTTTGTTTAGAAAAAAAAAAATAATTTATAAAAATTACAACTAACAACGAAAAACCCCCCAACCACCATTTACCAACCCCCACAAAAAACAAACAAAAAAAAAAAAAAAACAAAAAAAAAAAACACACAAAAAAAAAAATAAAAAATATTATAGGAAAAAAAAATAAAATTTTTAATTTTTCAAATTTACACCACATCATTACATCTTTATATTGCATATATTCTTATTAGTTTGATAAAATTGTTGCTTGAGTCGCTTTTCAGCTGGACAAAATATGGTACGCATTACACAGTTTAAAAAAAAACATGTAATTTTCTGCGTTTCTAATGCACATAAAGGGAACGCTAGATTTGGCAGAAATTAATGGGATATTTCATGTACATTTAAGCCAGATAACGCCTTAATATAGTCTGTTGTATGAAAGATTGTAAACATTGTTGTATGGCGCAAGAAAGATTGCAAACAATTTCGTTGTTTACGCTTCCTTTGGCTTTAAATTAAACGAGGAGAAATTTTCCGCGCTTGTTAAAATTCATTATTTTTTCCTGTGTACTACAACCACAATTGTGCATCTTGGCGTACAGCGTGGGAATGCTTTCCTACTCCTCGAACCGCATAGAAACGTAAAAAAAACTTGTTTGTTGTTAATGTATCATATCAAGTGCGTTTCAATCCGATAAGATGAAAAAAAAAACAAATTTCTCTATATATTCGCAAACTCATCGATAAAAACCGTCAAGAGGGCCTTTCAAACAGAGAAATCGCTCGGAAATATGAATTGAGTGAGACAAGAGTGCGAAAAATATGCAAAATGTACCAGGATCTCGGAAGTGTGGCAGACAGCCCAAGTAACAATTTAAGTTTTATTCTAGCCGTATAGCATTCCTCCCGGCTGTGTTTATAAAACTACATTCAAAACTGTTTTGTCTACCAACACCTCCTCTATGCTTCTTTAAAGCCAAAATTTGTACAAAGTGGCCCACTCTATAGACGGTTGTGAAAACAATTTAATAAAACCTCTATAAGACCATACAGATTTTGAAAATATTCTAGTGATAGATGCTATGACCACTTGAGAACCTTCATAAAACCTATTGGCTGCATTGAAAACCAGCATGCGGCCAAATGGCCACAGCTTTCAAACTTAACTGTGATATCGTGGTTGGTTTTTGTTGTTCTGCTTTGTTCGATTCTCTGCTCTTCTGATTCATTTAGCTGTAAATAATATCTGAGGAAAAAAGGCTGCGGGAAATTTTGTTTCATTGCAAAATATCCAAAACAAATTCAGTTTTTTACAGCGTAGCATGCTCCAAATCAGATGCGCATTGAATTTTATGGTGAATATTGGCACGATAAGAGCCGAAAATTGATGCGCCTCGGAAATTATGCGCGCTTACAACAACAAACACAAAATAAAAACAAATATATTCGATAAATTAAACATGAATTTCTTGAAAATTGATGAAATTCAATAAAGTTATCTAAAAGAATGTAGAAATTGGTCTCCGATATACAGTTCATTTGCAATAAATTGAAAATTTTATGCATTTATTTCTCCACATTTCTCTTATTTCTAATATTTCAATATGGCGATTGGAAAAAAAATCACAATTCTGCCATAAAGCCAAGTTATCTTCGCAATGACTACTTTCAAACTATTTGGTTCTCTGGTGGCTTTCCTCAATGCCAATTTGCCGCCTCATGCATTTACTGGAGGCAAAATGGTTTTAAAATGCTTTTTCAACTGACCATAATAAGATAATATGATTAGTCCTAAAACGGCATTTCAAAACAGCATATTACGAGTTCATAAAGTCGAAATAAAACCTTTGATAGGAGTAAAAGGAATGTGAGAAAACGAGGTTTTAAGATCGTTTTAATCAAGCTGTGTAGGTTCTCATAAACCTGACTAAAATATGAAACCTATTGGCATCTCTTGGTGTCATAATAAAACCAAATTGATTTATAGTGGCTTTGATAAAACCTTAATAAAACTTAATAAATCTGGATGGTTTTGGCAATGTTACTTGGGAGAGCAGGTAGAGGAAGGAAACGGAAAGCAACAACCAATGATGATCGCCGAATTGACCGCAAAGTGGCTAAAAACCCGTCGATCACCAACGGTGTAACCAAGGAAACCGTTAACTTGAACATATCCGATCGAACTGTGCGCAGAAGACCACATGAAACAGGTTATGAGAACAACTTTGCCCAACGCCGACCTTTGATTCGCAAAGTTCCGACCTGTTAACTTTGCTGTTTGCTGTTGTTTGCTGTTAGCATTTATTTAAGATTAATAATGACTCCTGTAGGATCAAACGTTACAACTTTGCGCAACAGCAACAGGTTCTTTGGAGTGATGAGAGCAAGTTCGAGCTCATTGGTCATAAACAGAGGGCACGAGTCTGGCCAAACCTGGAGAGAAACTTGCAGATAAAAATGTTCAAAAAACAGTGAAACACGGAAGTGGCAATATTATGGTGTGGGAGTGCTTTGCGTGGTCTTGGGTTGAAAATCGTGTCAAAATAGATGGAATCAAGCTGGTTTGCAGAATAAGTTTACTTGCCAACAAAATAACGATCCCAAGAACACCGCTCACAAAACCACTGCCTATTTCCGTGCTTCACGTATCGAACTATTGGAATCCTATCAAAAATTTGTGGTCTATTCTGGATCGAAACGTTGAAAAAGGAGACATGAGCAACCGTGACAAACTATTCGAAGCTCTGGAGAAAAAAAACGAACAATCACCCAATACACCTTATTTTTTGTTGAAAATATCACTCTAAACTCTCACATCAAATTTTAGTCAAAAGATATCGAATTATTATCTTTCATAGTTGCTGGATAATATGACAAATTTTGGAAATATTGAAGGCGTGTACTTTATATTGTCCAATACTGTAGGCCTAACGTTTTCGTGCAAAATCACAATTTATTTTTCTGTACGAAAACTGCATTTGGAAATTTTGACTGTTTTCTGACATTTGAAGATCGTGCAGAAAATCTTTTAGTTCAACAAACGAAATTATGGCGGGTATAAAGTTAGGTAAATCGTTAGTTTCAAACAGTAACATTACAATAAATTAACGAAAAAGTTGCTTAGTAATAAGTTGATTGGCATGTTATATTATTGGCATGCTATATTAATGACATACCAGGTTTGTAAAAAAAGTTTTGAAAGCGACATCTATGGAGTAGTAGAAACACAAAAATTTCTACACCATTCTAATATTTCATCTTTCATAAGAACGCATTCAAAATTTCAGTTTGATCTGTCGATTCATTCTTTGTTTACAAGCCATTTTTTTTTTATTTTTTATTTTTTTTAGTTTCTTGATTATCGAGATTTTCAGCGATGGGCTGATTCATCTTCCGTCGTAGACACTCAATTACCTTTTTGGGTATTTTCTTAACTTGTCTGGGGGTGAGATTCGAACTCGTGGCTTTGGGGTGAGAGGTATGGATGCTAACCACTACGCTGGGGTCGCCCCCATACAAGCCATTTGAAGTTGACGTGTCAGTGTATTTTTCTACAACGGAATAATCCGAATATCGTGCAGTGATTCAATTCTTTGTTTAGGAAGGTTAATTGGCTACTGAGATCCATGCAAAGGTGGTGAGAGTATTAATGGAGTCTTCTCCTTCATTCACAACCGTTTACCAATGAGTTTTGAAGTTTAAGCGTGGCAGTACAAGCGTTGAAGACGATCCACGCTCAGGACGTTCAAAAAGTGTATCAACACCAAAAATCATAGCGTAAATACAGGATATGGTTTTTGAAGATCGTCGATCGACTGTGGATGTGATAAGTGACACCATAGGCATCTCACATGGAACAACATGGCAAATTTTGGCTGGAGTTTTGGGTTTCAAAAAACTGTGTGTACAATGGGTGCCGCATTTACTAACAATGCAACAAAAACACGTTCGAATGGGACTTTCCGAGCAACATTTGCAGGAATTTAGAAAGAATGGATGAGACTTTGGTCTACCACAATGATCCTGAATCAAAACAAGAGGCTAAAGAATGGTGTGAACCAGGCACTTCAGCTTCGAGTCCAGTCTTTAGTCCAGAAATCGGCCAAGAAGGTGTTAGCGTCAGTTTTTTGGGATGCAAAAGGAATTTGACTGATATTTTATCTCCAAGCTGGTCAGACAATCAGCTCTGATTATTATTGTGACCTTTTGGACCAGTTGGATGAAAAAAAATTGTTAAAAAGGACCCGGTTTGCAGAAGAAAAAAAATCAATTTTCTTCAAGGCAATGCACGTGCTAACACAGCTCAAAAAACCATCGTTAAAACCAGAGAATTGGGATACGAATTATTGCTGTTTCCGCCCTATTCGCCAGATTTAGGTCCCCCTGACTTCTGGCTGTTCTCCCACCTCAAAAAGTTCCTTCGTGAAATGCATTTTTCATCAAACGAAGAGGTTATAGCCATCGTAGAGGGGTATTTTGTAGGCCTTCCAGAAAGTCATTTCCGTGATGGGACTAAACAGTTGGAAGATCGTTGGACCAACTGTATTGATCTTTCATTTCCCAAAACATTTTACTTAACCAAAACACTTCCCCAACCGAAGGCCAAGCCAACCTAACAAACCCCCCCCACCCCGACCCCGCCCCCCAACTCATAAAATTAAAATTTTTTTTTCTAAAATTATTTTTAAAAAAAAAAACAAATTTTTTTTCGACAAAAAAAAAAAAACACACCAAAAAACAAAATTTCTCAAAAAAATACTAAAAACAACCAAAAAAATTTTGCAACAACCATTTTTTCACAATTTGTAATAACACCCCCAAGGTGGTGTTACCCCCCCCACGTGGTTCCCTTTTGCATTCATAAAGTTTAAAATGTCTGGGGAATAGATTTCACTTGATATTAGAAAATTGGTAATTTGCGATCGTGAATATTGCTATAAAATACGTAATAATAGAGGAAGGTGCTCTTATGTGGGTCTGTGGATCTAGGATTCGGCCTATGCTTAAAATTCGAAGTAAATATTAATTCACTATTTTTACCCTGAAAATCAAAAATATACAGTAGTATTGTCTCACTGACATATCAATATGAAGAAAAATTAAAGACAGGCAATTTTTAACGATAGGCCGAATTCTAGATCCAAGGACCCACATTAGAGCAGTTTCCCCCAGGAGAAGGACGAACGCCAAACAAGGAAAAACAAATCCCCCTACTAACAACATCTTATCGACACCCCCCCGCGGGGTAAAAAAAAAACACGATATTTTCATCAAGAAGACTGACCACCAAAACAAATAAATGCCCCCCCCCACCTCTTCCCCCCCCCCCCCCCCGCATGAAAAAAGAGCTTTTTGCGCCCACGTACCTTTATACACAAGCCAACCAAAAAGAACCACCGGTCCACCAAACACACGACAATATCATGACACTCCTCAAAGAGTGTTTTGAAACCAGCCCCCCCCCACCTTGTGTTGCTTTGTAGCCGTGCCTTTACCGACTGAGCTAAGGGAGGACCATGACCCATGACAATGAAGCATGGAGGTGGGAATATCACGGTCTGGGGAGCATCCACATCGTCTGGAGTCTCTTGCTCTGTGACAATTTGGAGGTGTTTCTTTTGAAAACTGGCCTGGAAACTATATCTTTCAACACGATAACGATTCAAAGCACACCACGAAGAAAACTACTCTGTTTTTGAAGTCAAACCGAATCAAATTTATCGAATGGTCTCCCCAAAACAGCCTGAGAACATATTGACCGGAATACCTCAAAAAGCTTGTCGAAATTATTCCGAAATTAATTATAGAAGCAGTGTTGAAGGCTAAGGGGGGATCACACTTAGTATTAAAAGTTGAAGAATAAAGTTAAAAAATATCAGTTGTATTATTTATTTAGTCCATTTTAAAATGCCTCCTTAGCAATAAATTATTTAATATTGAGCATGTCATGCACATTTCTACATTTCTCATGACAGCACAATTTTAAAGTGTGAAAATACTTTCTATGTCCAAAAAAAAAACTTAACCTCTACCATTTAAATCATGTCGAAGGAAACAGAAAAATATGTGTGATGTAGTATTTATTTTGTTTAACATTGTTAAAGACCGTATCGTTTTTGATGAGTACACCTTAAAGTTGCCTTGCGAAAAAGACTATGACTTAATTTGACAGCTGTTTATTTTTCGCGTATTTTCGGCATAGTTAGCAAGTAAATTACGCATCTGAAATTATATTTTTTCACACAAGTGCACCAATGAAACATTTGACAGAAGAAAAACGTAAAACGATTGTGACCAAATACTGTTCGGAAACTATTTTATCGATGAGGAAATTGGCGAGGCAGGATGGAGCGATGGAGGGACGCTAATACACTGAAACGATTCGAGACACATAATACGTTGCTGGATCCATCTGATCGTGGTCGTAAACGTGGTATATCTAAACCAGATTTGGATATTAAGATTGGTGAGCAGTTTGAAAGAAAAAAAGGAGTTGTCCATTAAAGAATGTGCAAAAAAATCTCTTAAGACCTACAAGAAGCAAAAATGTCTCAAACGTAGCAAATTTCAAGTGCCTTCCGTGAAAAACCGATCTCGTAAGTTGTACGATGAGGTTTTGATCAAAAAAGAAACGTGCATTTTTATGGATGATGTAACGTATGTTAAGCTGGACTACAAAAAGTTTCCAGGGGCACAATTTTAAACTGTGAAGTAAGGCACCGATGTGCCGAAAGTAAATTTTTAGTGAAAAATTATGAAAAAGAGTACTGGTCTGGCAAGCAATTTGCCAATGTGGTATGAAATTTTAGCCTTTTTTCACACTTGCGAACATGAATGCCGAAATTTACTGGAAGGAATGCCTCCAAAAACATGTGCTCCCTCTCATCCGAAAGCACAAAGGCCAGACACTGTTTTGGCCAGATCTGGCGTCATGTCATTATGCGCGTTCTATAATGGACTGGTATTGCGAAAACGGAGTCGAGTGTGTAGAGAAGGTGATGAATCCTCCAAATTGTCCGCAAAGAAGGCCCATTGAAAAGTTTTGTTTTATGCTTTGATGACAGTAAAACTTCGGAAGAAAGATACAGAAGCCACTGATGTTGACTAATTCAAAAAGGATTGGGTAAATATGAGCAGAAGCATCGATGGAACAGTTGTTCAAAGCCTAATGAGGAACATTAAGAAGAAAGTGCGTGACCTGGTGAAGTAAAGTTAAATAAATACTACTGTTATTTGATCTTGTATAGCTAAGATTATTATGTAATTCACACTTCGAAAAAGAAATACAAGCTAAATAAAACAGTTTTTCTCTGTACCCATAATTAACGATACATTCCCTAGTGGTACTCCTTGATGTTGGATGCCATGAGTTCGAGAATCATTTCTGGAGCGTTTCCTGGGGTTGGTGCTTCATACTTTCTGGTAATTTGTTCCAGGAGAATCAACCAACGGTTGTTTTGCTGGGCCATTTATTGCATCATTGCCGGCATTTGTCCTCCACTTTTTCCTGCTTCGGACTTGGTTAGATCGTTGATCTTCCGGCTAATTCTTCAATTCGGATCTTCAGGCTTGAGTCTCGTCGCCAAAATTTTGCCTTCTGGAATGTGCTTGAAGCAAACAAGAGCTTAAATGTTAATTGGACAGAAGGTAAAACTAGAATCAAAAAGAAGATTGGACATCTTTAGAACAACAACTTTTTACCCTGACAATAAGCAATATTTCTTGGTAAAAAATGGATGCTGATGGTAAAAAATGACTACACCCAAAAATTCAAAAGGTGTCAAAAAAATGCGCAACGTTAATCTTGCAATCTTTGCCTTACCAAGTGATTGTATCTTTAGCGTAATGACAGCTGGCCAAATCTGGACAGAACAAAGATTGAGTCGCATGTTTTCTCAGGAATGTTAAGAGCCGCTTTTAGAAGCATTCTTGCCGGTAAATATCAGCGTTTACGGTACCTGTGGTTACGAAAATCTGAGATTTTAGCTCACAGGAACATATTGCTTGCCCAACCAGATGTTTTTCAGGAAATTTGGTTTTATACTTCCGTTTCAGATGTTCATGGGATATTCCGGCTAGTGGCAGTGTAAAAATCAGTTCCCGAGAGATATTTGAATTTTTTAAAGCAGTATGTTTCGTCATCCGTTTCGTCATGGAATTTTGTGAGAAGTTGTTCATAAAGCTTTCTGGAGCATGTTTTTACCAATTTTTGTTGCTTTGCGTTACGATCTGGTTATGTTTGAGCTTTGAATGATCTCAATCCAGCCTTAGATTTCACTTTTTGCACAAAACCGGTTGACATTTGCACTTTTTTCGAACTGTCCGTGTTTGCCTGAAAAGCAGCAAGGACTCTTTTCTCTTTCCTTGTGTTGCTTTGTCCATGTTCTCCACCACTTCCAGCTTTCCTTTCGACAGTAAGACCCTCTTTATAACGTTTAATCACAACTGCAACAGTTGATTTTGGCACATATAACGATTTTGCGATGAATCTAACAGTAGAACTGGGATTTTCCAAATATTGTGCAAGACAGATTTCCTGCGTGCTAGTTCAGATGGCGCCATCTTGAATACTTGAATGCGCTTTTGTAAACAATGTGTGTGATTCACGTTTGTTTTTGTATTGGTTATGTACATAACAAGTTTCATTCCATTTCGTAGTGATTTGACTAAGAAACAGGATAAATACTTTATCCGGATTTTGATGTGAACGGCTTTTACTGTTGCCATTTGGCAACGTTGCATTAGCATAAACCACTCAACAATTACCCTTTCCGTCCATTATTTTGATGTGACAGAGACAATTTTTAACAAAAACAAAATTTCATCATCTATTTAAGGGTTAAACACCAATCTGAAGTGATCAACTAAAAATTTTTCGCCACCTTATCTAAAAATAACATTAACAATTTGATAAATCCTCAACAAGAATTATCCCACTTTTCGTCAAATAACTGCACAGTAGGTCCATTTGATAATGCATTTTTATCCTACCAACACTATTGACTTTGAAAAAATTTTTGCATCATTACTAAACCCTGCCGCAAATAATGCGGTCGTGTCTGGAACACAATTCGACGATGCATTTAAACTTCCCACACACCATAGATTTTAACGCTCTCCGCTTTCAACTGCCGCACTGTGGCCATCAAACACGAAGCCATCCGAGACTACTTGATACTTTCTGTTTTATGTCTTCAAGTTGCCTCAATTGTCATATAAGTGTCATATTAAAGTTTAGTACCCGTTGCTAGCGTCACTGCGTACCGCTCTTCCCGGCTTTCCCATTTTTCCAACTTGAGAACATTGTTCTGGCCGCAGTCAGAGAGTGTATCGTTTTTCACGACGTTTCCATGCAAAGTAGCTAGAATGTGGCAGTTTCTTCCAAGATCACGCTTCGGGTTCAGGTGTAAATGGAACCATTTCTTAGCCAAGGGCAAGACGAGCAAAAAGGTGTAAGGTTATGATGCCGACCCAGGGTAGCGTCATGCTGGGACCAATAAGAGCTCTCTGAAAAGAATCATTAGACGACACGAGACGACCAACAAACGCGCTTGTTTAATGCTGCTAGCTGGCGTGAGGTTACAGAACCATGTCGGCAAGCAGAGCCAACGTCAAACGCTGTAAAATTTCACTAGACAAACATCAACATAAATAAATGTGAATTGCTTTGGAAGAGTGTCTCTTTTTGAGGTTTTCTTATGAACCTGGAGTGAACGTCAACAAACAGTTTCAATTCCGAAACAATTAGAATCCGCCGCCCGCCGTGAGTGAGGAGAGCAACAGCTTAATTTGATGCGTCCTGGACCGGTTTTTCGACGTTCAAGTTAATCAACGATATCGTTCTCGGACGCTCATAATCCCACACGTTCGACACTTGGAATCCCTTGAACAGGATGGAAAGATCGAATCCAAGAGAGAAGTAAATAAATTTGACTATTAAAACAGCATTTCCCGACGACTTTCGGAGAAGACGCCAAGAGAAAAAGTCGTTGATATGCTCGTCACTCTTCGTGTGTCTGATGGATTCAGTTTGGGTTGTAGCTACATAGGTGCAATCACGTAGACAGCTGACACCATGTTGACAATGACATTAGAAGGAGGAAATTTTTATTGTTTTTTCTCGCCTCGCTCTGCCTGCCGCTGCTATCTTGGTCATTTTTTATTCCTTCACTTGTGATCCAATCCGACAAACGTTCGTAGGTACATCCGACAAAGCCTATTCACGTTAATAACTTACTTGACACTTTTTTTTTGTATGCTTAACGATCGACGTTTCATAAGGGTTCCGGGCTGAGTAGATAAACTTTTGGGACTAACATTTTAATCAATTGATGCATTCACGCCAGCTGCGTCGGTTTAACAGAATAAAAAAAAAAGAGTCGCGCGTCCTCTTCAAAGCAAACTGATCCTGATGGTCGTTATCCCTTTTCTCTCCCCAAAAGTGCTAGCTTAATCAACTTTTAATTAATCTTTCCTTTATTTTTCATCCCTTCGGTTTCGTCCAATCCAATGAAACGGATAAACGAAAGACAAGTCAACCAAACGGCTACAAATTTCCTCTTCATCGAATAGAAGGATCGGGTTGAGACAATGAGCTGCTCGGAGAAAAAATAAAAAACAAACAAACAACCATGACCGTCTCTTGGCGGTGCCGGTGGTTGCCGTGGAGGAGGAGGGAACCGTGATAAAGGTGAAATTGAGAAAGTAACTTGTAATGTTTGTTTTCCTCCTCCCACGAACGACGATGGCGACAACGGTGTCGATGTCGTCTTCGCTTGGAGATAATTTTTATCAGAAAGAATTTCTTTTATTTATGTTCCTTTGTGCAGTGCATCGACCATGGCACTCGGGGAGTAGTTTGCGGAAAATGTTGGTCAAAATATGATGAGATTAAATGTTAGGTGTTATGATTTGATTTTTAAATTAAATTTGGCACTAAGTGGAACATCGGCAAGAGTTGAAATGTGTGTATTTTTAAGTGATTTTAAATTTTCTCTTAGGATATAGTAACAGTCACATAATTATAAAATCAGTCTTCAGTGCAATACCTGCATGAAGAGAAGCAGTAGGATTATTTTGCTTATCTTTGAAACAAACGCATTTTTTGTATGAACACAAAAGATGTCTGCGCATTGTAGAAGAAAAACGCATATCTCTCTCAAAAACAAGCAAATTAGTAGTGGAATAAAATAAAAATTATTGATACTTATATCTTTTTAAAATAACCAGCTGAGGTGTTAACTAAATCTTTGTAACCTATTACCGCAGCTGGTGGTATCAATTGTTACTAGTTTCAATTCCATTCAGTACATTTGGACATTTTCTTAGGCCACCTCTGAGTGTAAAAATGTCATTCCTACCAATCGTTATCGGAATATCGGGATATGAATGCACTTTTAAA
The DNA here is from genome assembly GCA_024533555.2 of Aedes koreicus. NCBI lineage: Eukaryota > Metazoa > Arthropoda > Insecta > Diptera > Culicidae > Aedes > Aedes koreicus. Next base: position 118,863 of record JAHHFK020004938.1, on the reverse strand, counting down.
AACTTTACTCTTGCATAGTTATAACTAAACAGTTAAATATTGTGTGAAATGTTTAGTTTTGCATGCATGTATGCATATATATTCCATTAATTCTTATTTTCCATTCTTGCATTGACTCACTGACCTACACCATCAACAGATGTGTTTGCCCAATTTTCCACCACCACTATTCCGGTGTGCGTCGGTCATTCCGAACTATGCCATTATTGAGTGCATTCTTAGCATGGTACATATGGAATGACTTTTTCATTGTTTTTCCCTCCTCAGTTCTCCAACTTCTCCAAACAAGATGAGTTAATTTACTTGGCGACTTGGCTGACTAGCAGTAGCCAGTTCCTGCGCGTTTGTTCATTTTGTGGCCGAACTGTTGTTTCAAGATGAGAAGGATCGTAAAAAGATGATTGGCTGTTAAATTTTTGACAGACGAACACTTACGGAGCACAATAAGGGGGACAAAAGGGTTGATGCAATTCTGAGTTGACAGCGTTTTAGTGCAAAGTATTTTACGACTCTCTGTATTAAACTGCAGTTTGGCAGCGTAAGGTAGTTATGTTTCAAAGTGTCGGTAAAAATTATTGTTAATAGAATACCATCAATTTTGAAAACACCTCCTGGGCATTGTGAAAAAAAATTTTACCATCTCGCGAACAAATTTAATCATATAATAGTTATTTACCTTGAACGTTAATGTCGTCTAAAATTGCTAGAAATCTTATGCAATGTGGGATAGGTTTTACTGAAATATTTTTAATTCAATTCCTGAAGATGTTTAGTGATCAATTAATATGGTTTCATCCCTTCGTTGTTTACGGAACACATCTTTTTCGCACAGTTTTGGCTGGAAATATGTTTTTTTTCCGTATTTTCTTATGCACTGCTCAATAACGCTAGGGGTTATTTAGTCAATGTAGACAATTTTTGAAATTAATTTCATCAGATCCAAAGCATCATTATTGATAATCGATATAAACGATTAAAAAATAGATTAAATGGTGTTTCGATCAAAATTTGGTCGACTTAAACTTAACGCATTTCCTTTCATCGTGCATTGAAAAATTTTGCGCACCCCTCATTTTGAAGATGTGTGCGTGTAGCATCATGTCTCTATTTTGATTTTGAGATCACTTTTTAAAAAAAAACACAGCGGAGAAAAGAGAAAAACCACAAAAAAAAATATCCCCGCGCAAAACAAACACCTCCCCCCCCCGCGGAAAGAAGAAGGTAAAAAAACAACTACCACCAACAAAAAAAAAATAGGGTAAGGTTTTCCGCCCCCCCCCAAAAAAGAACGGGGGGGGAAAAAAAAACACCCAGGCCCCCCCCCCCCCAAAAAAAGGTGCCCCCTGTTTCGAGGGGGACCCCAACCCCCCCCCCCCAAAAGCCCCAAAAAAACAGGGGGGGGCCCCTTCAACCGTGGATAGAATTAAAAAACGAGCTGGACTGTTGACCAGCCATGTCCAAACACTACACTGCACGCCAGGCTATTTTTTACCACGCTAGTGCGTGTATTGAATTCACCACTTTGACTTCGTGCTTCCAGACTTACACGCCACGCGGTTGGTACAACACCAATGCCAGTGCTCGTGTTTTGGCTTCAGACACCGTGTATGATGATTCGGCAAACACCACAGCCGAGTGTTTCCGATTGTGTCCGATTGCGGAATACACGCGTGGTTAATTTATTTTATTTCTACTTATGCCGTGCTTGTTATATTCAATCAACTTATGCGCCCGTCATCCAACGGCCAAGAAAACAAACCTATAAGTCAAATTATCAAATTTTTAGAATCATCCGACGAGCAATGCTCTGTCCGTGGTAACCAGTGTCATACTGGGTGTATGTTGAGAGCTTTCTTGTGATCGCAACCACTCGGCTCGGGTGTTTTCCCAAAAATCAAGACACGGTGTCCAAAGCAAAACACGAGCGTGTACACTCGTGTCGCGTCCATTGCGTTGCGGGTTCATCTATAAGCACGAAACTGAAGTGGTATATTATTGCCACATGGTGGTGTGTTTGCAGTCAAGTTCGGCTCTCGTGCAGAACGGTTTGGTGTTTTCACCAAGGCTGCTGTTGACTTACAAGAAAGTGATGACTACAAATCGCGACGATAAACAAAACACGTCGGCCAAAGCACGATCGCGAAAGTTGTACACGACGATGCTGACGAAGTTTGATTGCGTGGTACAGGACGATGTAACTTTCGTCAAGGCAGACTTTAAACAGCTTCCTGGACAGGAATTTTATACGGCAACCGGACGAAGAAAGGTGGCACATATTTTTAAGCACATTAAACTGTCAAAGTTCGTGAAGAAATATCTGGTGTGGCAGGCCATCTGTACCTGTGGCTTGGAGAGCAATGTTTACATTGCGACCGGAACCGTCAACCAGGAAATTTCCTGAAGCGACACAATTGTTCCGTTCTATTTTGGCCGGATTTGGCATCTTGCCATTACGGAAAAAAGGCCATGGAGTAGTATGCTGCCAACAATGTTCAAGTGCTGCCCAAGAACAAGAACCCTCCCAACATGCCAGAGCTCCGCCCAATCGAACAATATTGGACCATCGTCAAGCGGAACCTTAAGAAGACTCAAAAAGCTGTTGTGAGCAAGAAACAGTTCAAGGCAAACTGGCGTTCTGCGGCGAATAAAGTGGACAAGGCGACTGTAAAAAATCTCATGGCAGGTGTTAAACGAAAGACCCGGCAATTCACATTCGTTAAAAAGGAAGCTTTGCTGGATATTTCTCCTGGTATTCTGTATTAAGTGAACTGAAAAAAAAAAGAATTTGACTTCTTAATAAAAACTTTGATCGACTCACACACATTACAGTTCGATCAAATTTTGATCGGAACACCCTTTATAACCCTTAAATTTTCAAATGCAAATATTGATTTTAGTTGATATAATTGAAACTGCCTTATAATGTTTATGACACACGTTTGTATCCGCCGAATCAGTTTTTAAAACTTATACAACTTTATACAACATAACCTTAAAAAAATGAGAACAACATGATCATTGTTGCTTTAGTATTGCAAAAACCGTAATCCCGGTTCAGTCCCTAGTGTCTTAAATTTACCGCAATCCCTAATTCTTTTTTACATACATTAATTGTTATGTTTGTGTTCTCCGTGCGTGGAGTAACGATTATGATGTAGAAGGAGATGTCTCGCTCCTAATTCTTTGCTTGATGCAATGGCAAATAAAGCACGGCTCTGTTTGATTTTCTACTACCTTACCTCCAGTGATCCCTGACTTACGAACATCTGGCGAAGCTTGCGTGTTCATAATTGCCTTCTACTTGATTCGTTGTCTCTCGTTTCGGTTGACCCGATGAATATCGTGATCGCTGAACTGCGTGACTTCACCGCAGAGGTTATTCTTATCATATAGTTGCTAAAGGTACCAATGCCAACACATCCGGTACGCTGCGTTTGAAGTGCCAATTCCAAACGAATTTTAGCTGACAGCTTCTCCACTAGTTCACTCGAGGGATTCACCAGGTGAGCTTGCTGGTTCGCTGCTTTCAGATGTCCAATGAGATTCTGCACGGTGATGCCGAAGATGACTAATGATTCCAACCGGTCCGACTGGGTGAGGAACACTTAACACTTTGATCAACATAGTCGAAAGCAATCTGTCAGATGGACTACCATCTGAATAACCACACATTGCCGTCGAGTTCCAGTGACTACTCACGAATAACGGCCACTTCTCGGGGTTCCCCGGAAACATGGGAAGTTCTTTCGGAACTATTAGGTGCGCAACTAAGTTCTCGCTGTTTTTTGGTGAAAAAGGAACTTTATTTTGAAAACAAAGGTTACCAACGAATTATTCAAAGTAATTGTTGCAAGTATTTCAAACTAAAAGGGGAAACCTAGCCGTAATAAATGCTTAAGAAAGAGGAAAGTCAGCACTTATCTCTCATGAAGATATGTTTAATTTGAGAACTGACCAGAATCTTATCAAGCACAAAGTACTCCCACCCATTGTAGCACAACAACTGAGTCCGATAGCAACGGGCTCTCCTCTTTTTTAGACTTGATCAAGCTTTAATAACCACTGATTATCTTAATCATGCCATTGTATGAAGGGCCACAACGGGTTGGGTGGATCGACAGGCAACACACCAATATGTTTCCACAGGGATATAAAGAATCTCTTTCCAACAACAAGATTGAACAATTGGTCATAAGAGCGAGCTATCTAGCATGAGGATGCCCCAATGGGCGGGAAGAACAGCCTGCCCTCAATGGGGAGTTGGCATTCCCACTCTCCCCATCCAGAGTGCTTCAATCGGGTGCCCTGATGGTCCCCCTCATTCCCATGAAATATTTATATAATAGTGTATTTAAAAAAACATCAAGCATTCGTATCTATAATATATGACCTTAATTCGGTTGATCCTGAAATGCAGGAAATGTTGTTAAGTATTAAAGTGTAGAGTTCTGTGGTGCCGCGCTTAAGCACGTTTTCGTTCGTTTGCAGCCATTTCGTTCAACCAATTTACAGATAATTAAACGATTTTATAATTAGACCTATGAAATCAACTTACAGGGTTTCAAAAATACACATTAAACTATGTTTACGCAAAATTTCAATTAATTTTACCCAGCGGATCAAAAGTTAGAGCGATTTAAATGTGTGTGGATTTCAGATGGTACACCGTTTATTGGAGTGTAATCAAATTTGCGCAAATTTCGAATCGTTTGTAACGCTTGCACGCTATTTAAAGATGGTTTAGTAGAGAACTCGGATGATTATATATTATATATTATATATTATTTATTATATATTATATATTATATATTATATATTATATATTATATATTATATATTATATATTATATATTATATATTATATATTATATATTATATATTATATATTATATATTATATATTATATATTATATATTATATATTATATATTATATATTATATATTATATATTATATATTATATATTATATATTATATTAGGTGCGCAACTAAGTTCTCGCTGTTTTTTGGTGAAAAAGGAACTTTATTTTGAAAACAAAGTTTACAAACGAATTATTCAAAGTATTGCCCATCACTAGCTACGACTTTTTCCCATCTTTCTGGTAGAACGTGAATACCATTTCGATAGAACTGTTCGTCTTTTGATGCTATCGAAGAATCAAGCCATTTTGAGATGTCATCATATGAGTGGAATTGCTTCACTGGTCAGACCATGTGCCATCGAACGGAACAAGTAATAATCGGACGGTGCAATATCAGGAGAATATGGCGGGTGGGGTAGGACTTCCCATTTGAGCGTTTCCAAGTAGGTTTTCACGGGTTTCGCAACGTGAGGTCGAGCGTTGTCATGCTGAAGAATCACTTTTTCGTGTCTGTGCTCGTATTGTGGCCGTTTTTCGTGCAGTGCTCGGCTCAATCGCATCAATTGAGTTCGATACCGTTCCCCGGTAATGTTTTCGTTTGGTTTCAACAGCTCATAATAAATAACACCAACTTGGTCCCACCAAATACACAGCATAACCTTCGCAGCGTGAATATTCGGCCTAGGCGACGATGTTGAAGCATGCCCGGGCAGTCCCCATGAATGTTTCCGTTTTGGGTTACTGTAATGAATCCATTTGTCGTCACCCGTCACAATGCGATGTAGAAAACTCTTCCTTTTTTGCCGCTGGAGCAGTTGTTCACAGACGAAAAAACGACGCTCAACATCTCTTGGCTTCAAATCGTAAGGAACCCAAGTTCCTTGCTTTTGAATCATTCCCAACGCATGCAATCGCTTAGAAACGGCTTGGCGGGAAACTCCTAATCCTGAACCAAGCTCTTCTTGCGTTTGACACGGATCCTCATCGAGCAATGCCTCCAATTCAGAGTCTTCGAAGTTTTTTGGCCTTCCTTCACGCGGACGATCATCAACACTGAAATCACCGTTTTTTAAGCGACGAAACCAATCACGACACGTTGTTTCACTCAGAGCAGCATCACCGTAAACTTTCTGGAGCTCTCGATGTGCTTCAGCCGCCGTTTTCTTCGAATGCAAGAAGAAAATCAACACTTCCCGCAAATGACGATTGTTTGGCACGAAATCAGACATCTTCAAACAACCAAAATATATAACACTAAACCAAAATCACTGATTTGGCAAAGCGGTTTGTTTACCATATATCTGAGCTTGGTTTATGACGCTTGAGATGTACAACATTCGACCAGCACTTACTACTGGCACCATCTATTGCTAAACAGCGGGAACTTAGTTGCGCACCTAATACAATTCCAACGCTATGCTAAAATGCTGAAAAACTAAACTAGACTTAAATGCTAGTCAAGCTGCTCCTTGTTTAGAGGAGCACAGTCATAGATTGCTATGATAATCCAGCTAAAATAACGATTGGAGAATTTGGTGAAATTAATGGCTCTAGAAGCACCACATGCCCTCCGGCAACGCCATACTTCTACCGATATCCTACACACTTAGAAATTCTGAATGTTACACGAGACCTAATTCATGTTTGTAAAAAGTCGGGGAACGTAAAAAAAGATTTCGTGTAAAATTAACTCTTCCGAAACTGACAAACACGCAATTCGACAAAAGATGCGTTTGATTGAATTTATTTTCTCATCTCTTTCTACTCATTCTTATGGGCTAAAGGACGCTTGCATGTGTCGGTCTCAGGGGACAGAAATTTACATGACATTTTGGTAGTGTATAGGTCATCCTTTCCGCACCGACCGGAGGAGACCTGGTTCTATACCCAATGATTTCACTATCGCACAGATATGCACCGAAATACACACATATTCATACACAAACACACATACATATACATATATACATATATGGATACATGCATATATACATTCACATATTCATATATCTGATATAATGGTACACACTTAGAAATTATGAATTTTACACGAGACGTAATTCATGTTTGTAAAAAGTCGGGGATTTCGTGTAAAATTATGTCTCCTGAAACTGACACATACGCAATTCGACGAAACATGTGTTTGATAGAATTTATTTTCTCATCTCTTTCAACTCATTCTTATGTGCGAAAGGATGCTTGCATGTGTCGGTCTCATGGGACAGAAATATACATGACATTTTGGTAGTGTGTAGGATCTCACCCAATTATTATCCGATGCTTGTAGTGATAATGTGTTCGAGATTTTAACGACTCGTCTTCTGCAGAAACTAATATCTTTCGCACACCCATCTTTCCTCTACAGACTCCAACTTTAGCCGGGGCGAAACTATTCCGTCTAATGTGCTGGAACGGTTTGTCACATGACGAAAACAATCCACAATTTTCTATTCACTTTTCAAACAGGTTCGATTTCAATATTTTTCACTCCCTTCACAATTCATTACACTTTGGCTTATTTGCTGCACTTCAAACAAGACCCCGAAAACAATTAAATTCCTCTAGTCTCAAGCACACAAGCGGTGCCCCTGCTGTCCAGCGTCCTTTTCCTCAACACACTCGATCTTCTGGACTTTCTGGAGACTTTCTGGAATTTCAGATTTCTCGCACAATCTGCGCAATCGGTTTGCGGCCGATGGTTCCGCGCTCTGGAAAAAAGTACTACACCCGGCAGCCACCAACGGTTCTGCCGAATTTTGATTGTTTTTCCGCGAACTGACACCACTCGCACTTCGAATCTCAACGAAAAATACCACCGCACAGCTTTTCTGGCTGCCTCTACAAATACTCTGCCATGTTTCTTCTCAGGCCTTTTGAAATAATGTATAAACCTGTGCCATCACTAAATATTCTTGAACACCACAACCGAGAAAAACAAAAAGTGCAAAAAAAACGTGACAGCTCTTGAAAACACAACCGTTCGTGGGCAGAGCTTGCTGCGATTCACAGTTCATGAAAGATTTTGTTGACTTTGCCTCTAGCTCTATTCATAAGGTTCTGCACAGATTGATTTGCACCAATTTTAGACACTCTTGTCCAACAATAGTTTTCTTTTTTCCTTTTATTGAAAATTTTATAAAACCTCATACCAACCCAAACCTCCTGGATGATTTCTCCCAATTTGTTTCTTCTTGGGTCAGTAATCACGTTTTCCTATTTGTACCAGTCCATGGTCAACTTAGCGTAATCATACGAAGCAAGGTCGGGCCAGAATACTACAGGATTGTCATGTTGACAAATCAACGGCCACAGGTATTTTTCCAAGCATTGATTGACGTAAATATCTGCATTCATTGCTCTATTTACGATGTACGGCTTCGGAAATTTACCGCAAGAGCAAATTGCTTGACAGAACACCAAATCGCCTTTTTGCCAAATTTTTCGGGCCCCACCACCCCCCCCCCCAACACCCCCCCCCCCTTTCTTCTTTTTCCATTTTTCCCAAACACCTACCCTCCAAAACTAACAACATTCCCCCCCATTCCCCCTCCTTTTTTTTTTGTTGCTTCTGTTTCTTGTACGTTTTCAGCTTCAATCTCAAATTTTGGGTTCGACGCTTCGTGGCAGGTCTTCAAGGGAATACTCCTCCCCGAAGTTCCGGATCGCAATACGCACCGCTTTCACACCAACGTTTAACAGTTTCGCCAACTTTCTCAGTGATAATCCTGGAATAGTGCTCCACTTGTGCACGATGTCACGGCGTTTTTCATCTCTCGAAATGCACGTGAAACTTTGCTGTGAGTTGCGTTGGGTTCAACGTTTGGGTGTAAACCATGGGATGAAAACGACAGACTACCCAAATAAAAATGTATGTTCAAATGGCAGCGTTAGAAAAGTGTGCTCTTATATCCTGGGACAGTATATATACCACATTTATACTACAATTCCGTGAGCTATACCGCACAATCAAGGGTTTTATTTCCAGCCAGGTTCGAAAATCCAACGAAATTTTTGAGCATCCTCAATTTTATAAAACTTCTTGTTAAAAAAAAAACAACCCTGCATATTAAGAGTGATAAAAACAAACTTCAGATAAAAATAGGCATAACCACGAATAAGATCATCCAAACCCGAAAGAGAACACCATTAAGCATTTAACCTGTTCCAACCATCATAAACTTCACATTTTAATGTTATCTCTAGTCCCCAATTCCGGTCAAATTTCACCCGACAGCTTCTGAGCCGCTGAACTTGAACTTTTTCTACAAGTTCGTTCCAAACTGCATGGATTGAAAATCGATTTAGAAACTAACAAACTGTTATGGAACAAATATCCACAAATAAAACGAAAGATGCCTCCTTCATGTCATAAACTGTACTCTAATCACCGTTTCACCCCATCAATATCACTCCCATCCATCCGAAACGTGGACGAAATTAAATTTCCTGCCCAACAAGACGTGCGTGCTCCCTGGGTGCAATCGACCCATTAGCTGGTTAAATTATTATCCACGCATCTCCCAGTTCGAAAAATTCGTCAGTTCCACAAGCCGTCCCGTGGAAGTGGAAGAGAAGGTCTCGTTCTTCCCATCCCGACGAGGTGCCATTTCGGAGGCTCCAAGACAGCACCACAACAAATCAGCGGGGGATGCCTCGCAGTCGTTCGGGACGCGGGAAAGATATATGGCAAAGTAATAAAAATCGATTTTGGTTGTCTTGCTCGCTTTTGTGTTTGGGGTTCACGTTTCATTCCAGCTGATTTGAAAACACACATAGGGAGTCTGAGCAGCTGACGGACAGCGAAGACGTCTGACTGCGTCAAGTGAAATGAAAAGATTTCTCAGAGGGAATCAGCAGAATGCGATGAAAAAATTGTGCATCGTCCAAGTTGGAGGAGTTCCCTTATTCAATCGATAACAAAACAGCACACATGAACAGGCCTTTGGGAAGTCTATAATCACACCACGGTGGTATTACCAATTTCACGTTCTACATGCAGTGGGCCGCGGCTGGGACACTCACACGACTTGTTAAGCCAAAACCTGCGGCCAAATCACGCGCTCCAATCTCTAACGCCACTTTACATCAATTACTACAAGTGTTTCTTGCGCGGATTGCCTCCTTCGGCTTTCTGCGGAGGAAACACTGGTGATCCGCTTTGTACGATCGTCGCGTTTGAATGGGCCAATGATCGATTTACAAACAGACAAGACGAGCCACGACTGTAAGTGATTGTGGCGAGGAAGCATGAACATATCCTCAGTCGTGTCGATGCAGTTAAGGAGGGCCGCAAGGTGGAATTTTATGAATACGTTTTCCACCAATTTCTGCATCTTACCGCTTCGTTTACCGGCATTTTCGCTTTCTTGCATTCACACTGCGTTCGGATTTCTCAACCTCAAACGAGACCCCTCCGGGTACACCCGTTGAGTAGCATTGCGTTGGTTCCACTACTTGCGGAGGCAGAATTGACTGAGGTATCCAAACGAGGTGTTATTCTGCTTGTTGTGTTCTTCGAGACCTGCAACCCTTCGTTAATTGCCTGCGAGGCGCATCTCCTTGGCTTGCTTGGCATTAAACACTTTGTACGAGATGCCGGTCGATCGGTGGTGGCCACTTGAGGTCGATTTCGGGCTCGTTGAAGGGGCTATATAATAACCGGTAATGAGGTGATAGAATAAAAGGAGAATTGTATGAGTTACCACCCGTGCAAGGAGGTGCGGGAAGATAAGGGAGCCTTGTGAAAACGAGCTGATGATAAAGGCTGGCACGAAGGCATCATAAATTCTAATTACATTTCTGCAAGGCTCGCGATCCAAGTGAACGGGAAGGTCGGGAGTGGAATGGAGTTATTGCAATATTAATGCGTCATGACTTTGTAATATTTTGTTTTGAAGGGGTTTTTCTTATGCATGTTGGTTCCGTCACGGTCGGTCGGTGCCAATGATGAAGTGAGAGGCTGGAACTGTGAAATCGATGAAAGCGCGACCGGAACGGGTTTGTTCGGTATTTGGTGGTGGGTGGGAAAAAAATGGCAAATATATTTAGGTTAATCCTTATCCGGACAGAACAAATGTAACTTGAGGTCAAAATTTATTCCACCATGAAGCAAATTCCGTTTCGGACACCCATTCATAAAAGTTTGTTCGCACGATCACAGGAAAGACCGGTTGTAATCCGATGTTAACGCTGACCCGACAGGAATATCTAATGAGTATCAAGATTATTCTAATTTATATCACCATCTTCGCATACGCCACACTGACTGGCCGCTTTGTGGCCGCATAGGCAACTTCCAACGGCTGCTACCTGGCACTGATATTCCGGCTCCTAACAGGTGGAATCCGATGAAAAGAGTTGATAATCTGTTCGATCGCTGTTAATAAATTTTCCATTTCTGACCGAATCGATGAAATTCCGACCCAAAATGTGATTCCCAGTAGTAGTGGTGGAGAATTTAGAATAGTTGTTATTTTTTATTCGTAATCACACCATTCCTATCCGAGAAACCACTATGCTAGGCAATGCGGTTTAATGAATTGATGGGTTATTTGTTCTGCTATTTTCGAATTCCCAGGTTTTATACTAAATTTTAGATTAAATATGATTGTCCGCTCGGTTAAGTTTTGTGGGAAGCAGCGAATCATATTTATCTCTCTTTTTTTTCGTACATTTCAACTCAAAAATATGTTAATTGCCAGTTCTGCGCTTTGGGATCAAGATAAGCGAGGTATGTTTAGCAAAACATTAACAGGAATTTAAATGAATAGGAAATCTGGCGTTTACGAGCTGCTAGCTTCGGGTTTGTCCGCTCTTCAATCGGGCGACATCAAGGCAAGTTTTTGGTGTTTTAACGGTAGTCCGCGATACGGCCAAGGATGGACGAAAACAATACCACTCGCTGTGAGTTGAATGGATGGTGCGATGAAATCAGACACTCTTTTCAGCGGCGGTGGCAGCTGGTGCTGGACTTGAAGGCCTTCCTAACGCAAACCAAAGCTTACTGAGGATCAACGGTGGCGATGACCATTAGCACACAAAAGACGTACGATCAATCTCGAACTTAGCAGCTTGTAGTGGATGAAGGTTATGATACGGAACGTGCCCAGGTTGCCAACCTTGTTTGAAATATTTGTTTAGTTCTGGAAAATGGACGCTCGGAGGAAGAACACTTTTAGGGTTAATGTTGTCCAAATGATCTAAGAAAACTTAAAATTCATATGACAGAATATGGTTCGAATTAATTTTATTTCTTGTTAAGCTCCTAACACCATGATGAGCAATATAAAACAAACGATCTTCAAAAGTTCTAAAAAATATATGATCTCAACAAGGTGTTGTACACCGGCATGAAATAATTGGGTAAAAATGTATATGCTACGCTAGAAAATCAATTTTAGAGCTTAGTAAACGAGTGGACAAAGAGTTGGAAAAGATTATTCTTTTTTTTTAATTCAAATTGATTAAAACCGTTTGGCCCCCCCCCCCCCCTTTTTTTTTTAATCAGTTCGATTACACTAGTCGGCAGTGTTTCACTCCCTTCTAGTATATATGTTGAATTTTATAGATTTCGCCACGCTGAATTCAAATATGGGCTCAGAAATGCTGTAACACGTCCAGTTTTTGAGAAAAATGTGATTAAAATTCACCAAAACACGTATTTCCGTAGTAATATGATCTACCTCATCAACAACCAGAATATTGGCTCTGCCCTTTGCAAGTTGGACTTGGATTTTATGGAATGGACCTCCCTGAATCCATTCGTGAAGACAGATTTTTCGTAACACGTAAGATTGATGAAATAAACCGGGTTTTCATTCATAAAATTACGAATTTTCATGAAAATCAAGATTTCCTATTTTGAAAACATGAATTTTCGTTTCGCCCTTTGTATGCTGGGTTTGGATTTTCTGAAATAAACCTCCCTGAATCCATTCGTGTTGAAAAAAATGAGTTTTTATTCACAAAATTGCGAATTTTCATGAAAATCAAGATTTCCTATCAGTCAGTCAGTCAGTCAGTCAGTCAGTCAGTCAGTCAGTCAGTCAGTCAGTCAGTCAGTCAGTCAGTCAGTCAGTCAGTCAGTCAGTCAGTCAGTCAGTCAGTCAGTCAGTCAGTCAGTCAGTCAGTCAGTCAGTCAGTCAGTCAGTCAGTCAGTCAGTCAGTCAGTCAGTCAGTCAGTCAGTCAGTCAGTCAGTCAGTCAGTCAGTCAGTCAGTCAGTCAGTCAGTCAGTCAGTCAGTCAGTCAGTCAGTCAGTCAGTCAGTCAGTCAGTCAGTCAGTCAGTCAGTCAGTCAGTCAGTCAGTCAGTCAGTCAGTCAGTCAGTCAGTCAGTCAGTCAGTCAGTCAGTCAGTCAGTCAGTCAGTCAGTCAGTCAGTCAGTCAGTCAGTCAGTCAGTCAGTCAGTCAGTCAGTCAGTCAGTCAGTCAGTCAGTCAGTCAGTCAGTCAGTCAGTCAGTCAGTCAGTCAGTCAGTCAGTCAGTCAGTCAGTCAGTCAGTCAGTCAGTCAGTCAGTCAGTCAGTCAGTCAGTCAGTCAGTCAGTCAGTCAGTCAGTCAGTCAGTCAGTCAGTCAGTCAGTCAGTCAGTCAGTCAGTCAGTCAGTCAGTCAGTCAGTCAGTCAGTCAGTCAGTCAGTCAGTCAGTCAGTCAGTCAGTCAGTCAGTCAGTCAGTCAGTCAGTCAGTCAGTCAGTCAGTCAGTCAGTCAGTCAGTCAGTCAGTCAGTCAGTCAGTCAGTCAGTCAGTCAGTCAGTCAGTCAGTCAGTCAGTCAGTCAAGTACAAATGGGTACAAATCCATACAAAAAATGTGATAAAGAAAGGAGGGGGTTAAAAATCTGTATTTTTTTAGCGACGTAATTAATGGACGGGTCTTGATTTTCATGAAAACTCGTAATTTTGTGAATGTAAACCCAGTTTTTACATCAACCTTAGGTGTTACGAAAAATCCGTGTTCACGAATGAATTCAGGGAGGTCCATTTCATAAAATCTAAGCCCAACATTCAAAGGGTGGAGCTGAAATTCATGTTTTCAAAATAGAAAATCTTGATTTTTATGAAAATTCATAATTTTGTGAATGAAATCCCGGTTTATTTCATTAATCTTACGAGTTACGAAAAATCTGTGATAACGAATGGATTCAGGGAGGTTTATTTCATAAAATCCAAAGCCAACATTCAAAGGGCGGAGCGAAAATTCATGTTTTCAGAATAGGAAATCTTGATTTTCATGAAAATTCGTAATTTTTTGAATGAAAACCCGGTTTATTTCATCAATCTTACGTGTTGCGAAAAATCTGTGTTCACGAATGGATTCAGGGAGGTCCATTTCTTAAAATCCAATTCCAACTTGCAAAGGGCAGAGCCAATATTCTGGTTGTTGATGAGGTAGATCATATTACTACGGAAGTACGTGTTTTTGTGAGTTTAAACTACATTTTTCTCGAAAACTGGACGTGTTACAGCATTTCTGAGCCCATATTTGGATTCAGCGTAGCAAAATCTATAAAATTTAACCAGAAATGCCGACGGGAGCGAAAAAAGTTCCGATTTTGCCAACTAGTGTTATTTGTTAGGCTCAGGCGTGTGTAATACTTTGCGGATATTGTAATTCAATATTCTAATTTTTTTTTTTGTATCTTGATTATCGAGATTTTCAGCCTCGGGCTGGTTTATCTCCCGTCGTAGTCACTCAAATACCTCTTTTCGGTATTTTCGTAACTTGTCCGGGGGTGAGATTTGAACTCGTGACTTTGGCGTGAGAGGTATGCATGATAACCACTACGCCGGGGTCGCCCCCATATTGTAATTAACAATGTTTTATTCTTCGATTTTAGTAAAGTGGGGGTGCCAATTACTCGTGGATAGCTCGAGGTTAATGGGTCATCGTTTGGAAGGGGCTAGGCAGGTAACATATTTCAGGTATTAGTTGCTGCTCATGGTTGTGACATCTACCAAATCCTCGGTCCCTGTAGTCCCTTTCAGGAACTAAGCCGCAGATGGGTGACCACAGCTTGCTGGGATGGTACAAATAACACGGAAACAAAAGGATAATATAACTGGGACAAAATGGCTGGGAATTTACTAGAGTGGAAGGAAGGGGGACGTAACACTCTTAGATCAGACAAACAAAGGAATTCGTAAATCTCTTGCATGTAGGAAAGATCACACATTTCCAAAACATCTCTTACCTCGCGGAAGGGTTGTCTACCTCGGGCGACAAAGGTATCCAATAGTCGTGCTCTGGAGGCATAATTATCCGGGCAATGCGTGAGCGATGTTACGACGTAACGTTACCGGTAACGTAGAGATGTGCGTCTAGCGAGTTGGTTGGACATAAGTCTTGACATCACACGAATTAAACCGAGACTTACATCCAGACCTTTGAACCACGATCTCAACGAAACATTTGGAACAATTGGGAATTGGTGATAGTAGCGGGAAGCAGCGGATTATTTCTGCTTAGCACTGGATTTCTTTCTGGTTTAAGTGGTAGCACGGTAACACTTTCTCCTTTACTTCCACGTGCTCTTCGTATCTGTACGGGTTAAGTCACAATTCACTTCATTTAGTTTTTGAATTTATTTTCTTAATTCACTACTTCACAAGATAGATTGGTTCATATTATTTCACTTTATTAATTTAACGATATATTTGAATTTTCTTACTGCTAGCAAACTTAACTTTAACGAAATTAACTGAGCACTTGGTTGGAGTCTTGGTCGTAGATCGAGATAAAAAGAGGTTTGCTATTACCGCAAATTGAGCATTTATAACTATGCGTTTTCTTTTTCCTCCGGCTATCGATGTTCGACGAACGAGGGATCTCTCAGATTTTAGCGGAGACGACTCACAAGCAGATGGCGCATGTTGATCGAATATTCCGTCATATACGAACAGGAATGTAACCACCGCCCAAAAGAATTACTTGTCTAATCGTCTTTGCCAACTTTGAAGAGAACTCTGACGTACTAATGGGAAAAATTCATCATGTGAAATTCTTCTTTCGAAAATCTCGGCTTCTTGTGCGCCCACCTTTGCTAGAGAGCCCGCCTTCTCATTGCCTGGAATTGAGCAATGTGAGGGGACCCATTCAAAAGTAATCTTAAATGATCTTTCGACCAACGCACACATCTGCTCCCTTATTTTTGAAAAAAAAAGTAAGATGCGTGTCTCACTGTTTTCATCGACTGGAGGGCCTCAATAGAACTGAGACTATCCGAGAAGATGCAATAATGCCTCTGTCTATGGGTCTATGGGTCTATGTGAATGCAAAATTTATTGCTGCCAGCTCAGCAACATATACGGAACAAGGTTCTTGAAGTTTCCGGAAGGCAGATGAGTATTCATAGTAGACACCGAATCCAGTGGATCCATCAATGCGCGACCCATCAGTGAAAATTCTTCTAACGTTTACATTTAAAAAAATGGAAAAAATTG
Organism: Aedes koreicus; assembly: GCA_024533555.2. Lineage (NCBI taxonomy): Eukaryota > Metazoa > Arthropoda > Insecta > Diptera > Culicidae > Aedes > Aedes koreicus. Next base: position 102,568 of record JAHHFK020004938.1, on the reverse strand, counting down.
CCGATTTTTCATGAGTTTACCTTCACCCGCACTGACGAAACTACCCATGCAGCATCAATCATAGTAACCCATGAGTCAGCAGACAAAATTTGACAGCTCTATCAGTCGAACTCTAACCGTGATGGCAAAAACAGTGAAGCAACTCCACGTTCAAAGAACGGCACCCCGCCACGTCAAAAACGGACATCGTTCGGCACTTTGTGGACGCCGGATACGCCCGTTCCGGCATCTACAACATCTTTGGCACTATTAGACAACAATCAGAGCATCGAAAGAAAGCCCGGTTCCGGACGTCCAACACCCAAGTAACACCAAAAACATCCTTTGAAATGTAAATATAATAAACTTGTTGTATAAAAGTCTTAATAATGAAATATGAAACATCTTCAGTCAAAAAAAGGTTCTGAGGATGTTTTTCAAATACCTTTTCATTTTAAACAAAACCTCAAAAATTAATAAAAGGTGATGTTTTATAGATGCTATATTATGGTAAATATTGCGTTGTTAAGTCGCTTCAAGTGACAGTATTCGTAAATATACCAACGTTGTTATTTAGATGCTGTTGAATACATGATGTTTTATTCGAGCAAACTTTTAACATGTTTCAAACATTTTTTGTCTATCTATTTTAATATTTATTATTCACTGAGAGAGTTACTATGATGCTCTGATTAGGTTGATATGATGCTATGATAGCTTAAAGTGGTTGAAATGCAATAATGAAGCTTCAATTAAAATTGTTGTTGAGATGCTCATAGGATGTTTTTGGGACGTCATACCAACTTCCTCAAATAAATATCAACTTCCTTCTCAAATAACCGTTTCGTCCTTGAACCTAGGTTGAAACCAGTTCGAACCTGCGATACCCGAACTTATTGTCAGCGTAAACCTCAACCCGATACTAGTTACAAATAAAGGAAAATACACCGACGTGTAACACACAACAAGTCAACCCAATTTTGATACTCGATCCAGGTTGGAACTGAATCAAAAACGAATTCGCTATAAGCTACTTTCCATAAATCTAGACAAAATCGACAAAAGGTCGAAAGTAACAATTGTAAACAATGACTTAAAACGGAAATTTCCTGGAAATGCATGGTTGCTAACATCTATATCCACTACCGACGGGAAGGTAATAACTCCCTGTATCTGTTTCTGGTGCTATTTTGTTTGTGGGAGCAAGCAGATCCCAGAAAAATACGCTAGAAGTCATTGTTTACAAATGTTACTTTCGACCTATTGACTATTTCATCTAGAAATGTGGGCCAAATTACAGTGCTGTTGGAAAATTTTAATCTATCAAGCAATCTTCATTTGTGCAAATGCTGATATGACTCTATCGCAAATTAATAAAAATGAAACCTTCAATATATCGAAGATGACAAATGATAGAGGGAGAAATTTTTCTAATTATGTTTTCCAAGATTAACCGAGTGGCAAAAACTGATTACAGATCTCTTTAGGATTACTTAAATAAGTGTCTTTATAGTTTGTATAGTTTCACCTGTTGCAATGAGTAATAGTAAAATAGTAATATGAGAATTATCGTTTTATGGCGTTGATGTCGGCTATTTTTATATTCTAGCGATCATCACCGTACTGCCGATTAAAAAAATGGGATAGTTGGGATAATAACTTATTATAGTTAGCTGTCAAATCAATTCCAAAAAATACTCCTTTGAAAAAATAAACCATAGGCTTTCGAGTCAAATCACATGTTTTCCTTTAATTTTCAATCATTTTATAGTTTTGAATCGGTATTGATAAATACCACACATGGAAACAGCGGAAATTCATAATGAAATTGTTGTTTGTACATGTTGTTCACCGAGTCCTATACTTGTCGTAGAGCAGCATATGATCGAATCATTCAGATTTTGACAGCTCTCGCTGCGCGATTCTCTCAAAATGGTTGCTTCCGCTTAAGCTTATATCTTAAGGCATGCCTCACAATGGATACGTTGCGTTTGCATTTGCGTATTTTTGACAGTGTCCTGTAGGTTTTCTGTCAAATTTACGTCAACGGAACACAAACGTAGCTATTTTGGCCATGCTTTTACTCTGAGGATCACTGCGAAAAACAAACGTCCATATTGTTGTCCCCAAAAAAGAATCCTGGAACAATACACGGATAAAAATAAGCATACCATCACAATACAATAATATAAAATAACATTTGAATATATTTCCGGCCGTGAATCTTAATGTTCATGAATAAGATAAATGAAAAATACATATTGTCATTATGTTAGATTTACTATTCACTCCATATGCTAGGAGTTTCAACAGTAGTGAAACAATACAATCAATTTTAATTGACTCAAATTTAAGATACATAACAACCCCCAAATTATCACAATAGAGATATTGTCTCAATGTACATTGAATTCTATAGTTGAAACAATAACTCCTATTGTCATTTCATCGTTGTGGACAATTCTATTAATTATGTATAGATGCTATTGTATAGTAACAATACATTTAATAGTAATCCTATGAGAAATTTTTTTTCGGCTTTCATGCGAGTTAGGCAACAGAAAATGCCGCCAAATAACAATTATGGAAATTTAAGAAAAAATTGTAGGACCACCACTAGGAATTTTTTTTTATTATACTTGGAACCACGAAAAAAAGCCATTACCATTATTTATTCACACAACGCTCATATTTGAAAATAATATATACGTTTTCAATCGAAACAGTTCCAAATTATTTTCATCGGCAGTGTACGATTTATGCAGAATACGCCATATTGTGGTTTGAATTTTTTTACAAATCTATGCAATATTGTATAAATTGACTGAATTTTTTTTGCATGTTTCTATCCAATCAATGGCGCGTGAATTTTAGTTGAGTAAAATAGAAAGTTCCACCATACATCTCTTGTCGCATATTAATTATACTACATTGCAGCGTAAATTATCTTTTCGTAACTTAAATCAAATTATCGATTTAACTGTGTTTACAACATTTGGCAATTTCTTTTGATTGTAAATAAAACTTATTTTTGTTTTTATTTTTATTATTGCGTTCATAAATAACCGCAATAATGCAGATTATGGATGACATTTAGCTTGGATTCAAATTGAAGTATAGCTATGTTACATGCATGTGTTTTTTACAAGATTTGTTGCCTTTGATAGCTTGATAATAACCATTTAGTATTTTTGAAGTAATCGATAACCTCATTAAGACATATCATTATGTTACAAGTATGCTATTGAGAGCATCGTAAGGCATAATCATTAGTCTCATTTATGCATTGCAAAACATCTCTTGTGACTTGAAAGATGTTATATAAACTTCAATTTATTGCGCTGTTTCGGTGTTATAAGTGTAAAAAATTAGGTAAATTTAACTTGAACAAAAACATGTGTCTATGTCTGGAAGATGTATTTTTTACTTTTACATAACAAGTTGTGTTACTTGGGCCCCCCCCCCCCCCCCCCCCCCCCCCCCCCCCCCCCCCCCCCCCCCCCCCCCCCCCCCCCACCCCCCCCCCCCCCCCCCCCCCCCCCCCCCCATACCCCCCCCCCCAAAAAAAAAAAACAAACACAAAACCAAACCCCCCCCCCCCCCCCCCCCCCGCCCCCCCCGGTTCACCCAAAAACAAAACCTTTTTTTTTTTCCCCCCCCCAAAAAATCCATTTTTACCAACCTTCCATCCTGCCTTTCCAAAAATGGGATAAATAGCAATCCGACTCCTTGAATAGCCTGTTTCATGGAGAGATCATAATCAATGGAGGAACTGTGCTAAGTGAAGCGTATACTAGGAGAATTATAGCCGGTTTGACACATTGAATGTAGGAAAAAGTACATCTTGTACGATCTCGATGCCAAAAGAATGCAAGAGGCAGAAAGCTCAAGTTTTAGGAAAACGTGAGCGAGGAGTCAAATGATGTTTTCATAGAAAGTATTAGTTTTGCGGATGAAGTTAAGAGTGAAGAGTAATAATAGCGATGGGTGAGACGAGTGTGTCCACTACGTGGACAGAAAATTTAGCGACGGCTAGTGGGAAATTTGTCATCAGCTCAAGAGAGGGTGGATTGTTTCAATTTTCGCAGGCAAGCCTGTCTGTTATTGAACCATGAGAGGTACCAACTCTCCCGAATCCTCTTCTTGGCCCATCTAACGGTTTCCTGAGATGGAATGGAAACATCCTCTGAGTTCAGCTAGCGAAGGATGCCAGAATGGCCTGGCAGCTAGTAGCAGACGATGTTATTGGCTGATGCTAGTCCCTCGGTCAGTTGAAGCCAGGGATACCTCAAGGATGAGGAATTCATTTCTTGCAGACAGCTGGCAGAGTCGGTGAAGATTGTGGAGGGACAGTCAAGCGTTAGCCTCGGCATTGTAAATCGAGCAATGGGAAATCGCCACGCACGGTCGTACGCTTTTGACAGATCGAGCGATACAACGTCACCTTGCATTCCCCTGTCCAGATGAGATGATATCTTTTATTTATTTTTTTTTGTCAACATCTTCAGTTAAGCTGTACAGACTGAATTAAATAACCTACCTTAAACTTAATTTTCATCACATTGTAATCAAAATGATGGTTTACTTCATTAAATCTTCGAGGGCATCTTAGCAGTTGATGATTTTCACCGAAGACTGTTAGGTGCCTCGGAATCCACAGAAGCTGTCGTTGTCGAGAACTACGAGCAGGAACATAATAGTTTGTTTGTTGCGAAAGATGTGTCCAGTTTTAACGGTTACTCAATACATCGAACGAAAACAATCTCTGCAAGTAAATCCTCCGCTGGTGAAGAGGCTCTAGGGTTATAAGTTGATAGCGGTGTTCCTATCGAGGTAGTCTGAGAGAGTCGTTCCACGGCAGGTTGCGCAGGGCAAATCTGATGTAGCAACGTAGAACTCTTTCTAGCCGGTCAGCGTGTACGACATGATAGGGAGCCCATACTTGAACTCCATATTCAAGGATACTGCGCACCAAAGAACAGTACAGGACTTTTAGTGCTTGAATATCGCGGAAGACGGTTTTGACGAATGAAACCAAGGACGGCAAAAGCATTAGCGGAAGTTATGGAAATATGTTCGTTGAAATTTAGCATACTATCCATCGTTACTCCTAAGTCTTCAATAGAGTTGACTCGTTCAAGTACTTCTGAACGTAGCAATAGTGGAAAGCTAAATGCGAACGGCTTCGGATGAAACTTATGATCTTGCATTGTGAAGCATTCATCTCCATTCCATTGAAAAGACACCAGTTTGATACACACACTTAGAAATTATGAATTTTACACGAGACGTAATTCATGTTTGTAAAAAGTCGGGCAACGTAAAGAAAGATTTCGTGTAAAATTATGTCTCCTGAAACTGACACATACGCAATTTGACGAAAGATGTGTTTGATTGAATTTATTTTCTCATCTCTTTCAACCCATTCTTATGTGCTAAAGGACGCTTGCATGTGTCGGTCTCAGGGGACAGAAATTTACATGATATTTTGGTAGTGTGCAGTTTCAAGGTCTTGCTGTAAAGCAGTGAAATCAGCCATACTCCTGATGATTCTGAAAACTTTTAGATCATCGGCGTGCATGAATCGGTGTGCTTATAAGTGGTGGCATAAATCGTTAACGCAGAGAACAAAAATTAACGGACCCAAATGGCTGCCTTGCGGTACACCGGACGGCATCTCGTAGCTGCCGGAACATACAGATCCAAGCTTGATGTAGGCAGATCTACCATTAATAGAGGAGCGTAATGATTATCAGCCTTTAGGAAATCCTAATCGTTCCAGGTTTTTCAGCGTTAACTCATACGGTACCTTGTCGAAGACTTTGAAAAAATCAATGTATATACTGTCAACCTGGCAATCGGTCTTCAAGACTACTATTTAGAGTGCTGACGTATGACATGAGGTTAGTGATGGTTGATCGGCTTTTCACAAAACCGTGCTGAAATTCGGAAATGACAGACTGAGAGGCTCTATACATTTTGTCATGAATAATCGATTCCAAGATCTTTGAGATATGAGCACAGAATTGAACAGGGACGACAATTTTCCACGCAGTGTGTGCTACCAGATTTGTGTATAGGCGTCATCAGCACTCAGTTTCCATGCATCAGGAAAAACTCCTCCTGACAAAGAAAGGTTGAATAAGCAGCTAACAGGTTCTGCAAGTACATTGGTACATCGTTTGACAAACGAAGGAGGCATCCATTAAAGTACCTCCAACGTTATCCCAACACATTTCGGCCTGAGGCACGTTCGCGTTTCTGGAAAACAATACAGCTGCTCAATTTTTTCGCATACCAACTCCTCCAGGCGACGCTTCTGAACCCGGAAAAGATGAGTTTGCTGTCTTCGTCTCCAGATTTTGACGAGTTCTTTGCTGCAGCATCATGTGTTGTTATTGGCTGATTTGACAGTACACTAGCAGTCATCACTACGGGATTTGATCAGCTCTTCCTCATCCTTGAGAAGGGGTTAGATCTTGAGAAGAGGGTAACCCACGTCGTCTGAGCTTGCCGATGTGACATGTACATTGTGCAGAGCTGACTCTTACTCATCAAATAAAAATCAATTGAAAATGAAATCATTTCGAATCTTCTTGCCTGCTATGTACTAGCGTTGAAAAGCGTAGCCCAGAAAGAAGAGAGTAACGAAAATGCAGTAAGAAGCAAAATTTACGGGTCTCAGTTAAAAAAGCAGACAATGGCAACAAAGCAAAAAAAAATTATTGCTGAAGGATATGACTATTGCAGTATTAAACATGGAATGAAATCTTATGAAATAAAAAGAAGAAGACAGTTTAAACTATTTGTTACCCGCTTTTGAGGACCCTAAAGGGAAAAACATATTTTAAACCTGTTCATATGCAGATTTGTATGAGGACAAGAGTGGAACATTTTTAGGTTTGAAAATTAAAGGTACTTGTTCTAATAGCACTCAATTAAAGTTTTAATGCAAACAAACCCTTTTTTTCAATTCTTTTCTGATCAAATTGTGTATGAATGAAGTCATTGTGCTCAGTAAAACGAGAGTTAATAGCGTTAAGAAATTATTCATTTGAGTGTAACGATCTTATCTTTCAATTTTTTGAAATGACAACCGAAATAGAAAAGAGAAACGGAGTCTCACGTTAAAAAAAATATTGCGACTGTTGCAGATAAAGTTATTCGTAAGGTTCATTTGATCATTGTGATCAAATCGAAAGAAGCCAATCAAAGTCCCTATGATACTCGCAAGCTTTTAAAGACCGCTGAGGCGCCACCTATCTTGCATTAGGAGATTTGAGTCTACATCCAAATATGATTTTTCTTGTTCGTTTACCGTCTCAGTTTTTTATTATCTAACAGTCATGAATTCATTTTGAGAACTTCTGAGGGGTGAATAGCTTTTTTGAACATGTGTACATCAACACATCAAACAATCGTGACAAACTAAAGGTTGTTAACGTTAAAATTGCTACACGCAATTGTCCGGATAATTTTCGAATAATCAAATAAAATCTCTTTGCAAACTAGAAAGTTAGAAGAAAGATTAGTAATTTTCTTTTAATTCCTTTATTACCTCACCTACCTTTATAACTCATCTTGACAAATATGCGTATTTCGTCTACAATCTGGCCTCGGCGACTCGAGTATTTCTACACGACAAAGAAGAAGTCTGTACATTTTAGACAAAATACGCGTATCTGTCAAGATAAGCAATAAACTATGAAAGAGATTACAAATCTCAGTTTAGAAAGAAGGGGAGAATGAGTAAATAGAAGTATGAGAGAATAAGCATGGGTATGTGTATTGGCATTCGAAGCGAAGCGAAGCGAAGAATCATTCTTTAGACGATTTTCGGGAGTTAAAGACGCATTTACCGGAGCGTTTTCGACCAAGCAGTAGGATGAAGCCATACGGCCACCACAGGTAGTTGGAATTAAATGTAAATTACTAATCTTTTTTTCCCAAATTTTGAGTTACAAGAATTCCAGTTAAAAGCTCACACTCACCAGGATTCATCTTTGCTTAGTTTTTAAATGTTCACTTTATTCAACTTGCGCTCCAAATTCAAATGCCCTTACTTTTTCTGTTAAGACCCTTCCTAAGATTTTATGCAACATTAGAATCGACAAATTGTTGTGCATTGACTCAGGTTTATTCAATGCTTGAACTGTTTTGACTGTCTTAGGATGTTTTTTTTTTTGTAATTTATGCAATAGCCTAAATAACTCAATATATTTTTTAACTCTGGGATAATTGGAAGATTAAGGTCCTTGAGTACGAGGATGACCTTATTTTCAGAATACCATACCAGCACCTGCTTTGAGAAGATTTTTGGGTGACGCCATTTTTACCAATTTCCGAAAAACTGACAGCGATAAAAATACATAAAAAAAAACACTCTAAACTACTTCTACATAAATTTTGAAGAGAAAATACCCAATCGGTAATTTTCTACAGCGTTTTTCCGTGATGTAATTTGATGTGGAACACCCCTTACATGTCTAAAAAGTTTGTCGACAATTGTGAATATTATTCGCGAATGATTCCAAATTCAAGAAAAGCACCTGTGCAATTGATTCCGGTCAGTTGAAATAAAACGAATGTTTTGTATGTTGGGATCACGCCGTGTTCGTGATTTATAAAAAAAAACCGCTTACAACTGTTGGCTTTTAGTGTTTTTTGACCTCCAGTGGGTTCAATACAAAACTGGAAAATTTCTGCTGTGATTTTCATTGGCAAAAATAGTTTTCGAAAAACAAGGGAGCGTAGTTATTAATCGATACATACTTAAAGACTTGGATTTTGAATGTTTTGACTGTGTGACCTCGAGAAAAAGATCCACTTAACCAATCGGGACCACACTAGTGCCAGGCTGTAGTGCAAATTTTTTGCTTTCAATGGTTGTTAAATTTTTAAAAATAGGTCAAGGTTCAGTGGTGGAGAATCTCATTGAAAATTACATTGACAAGTTTTTTGATGGTTATGTTAAGTTAAGAGATGGTGAAACAAATAGGCACTCAGGTTAGCCTACAGAGTGTCCAAAACATGATGAGTGGTATCATTTTGATCTCGAAGAAAAGTTCGAGATTTCATCAAAACCAAATCGCAATAATTTTTTCGTTATTTTTAGTTCAAAGTGCAATAGTTGACCGTCATTTTGGGTACCCAACATTTTCATTTTATTTGCATGGTTCCGAGATAGATTCGTTTTTGTTTACGTTCAGATATTTAATGACTCAATCTTTAGAAGAGGTTTGATGTGAACCTGCTTAGATCAGAAATGCTACAGGATCATCTAGTAAATCACAGAGGGAAACACCTCAGTAGAATACTGATACGATTATAGAGAGAGAGAGAGAGAGAGAGAGAGAGAGAGAGAGAGAGAGAGAGAGCTTCTGGTCCTTATTTTCCTCCTTGTACTGCTGCTTTGGTCTATCAGAGGTCATTCTTCTTCTTCTTTAGTATTTCAAGCTTATTGCTTTCACAATTAGCTTATTGCTTGCTCTCAACTTAGTGTTCTTAATGCACTTCCACAGTTATTAATTTAGAGCTTTCAGCAGGGTGTTGCTTTGTAGCTGCGCCTTTACTGATTGAGCTAAGGGAGGACCCAGAGGTCAGAGGTCATGCAGAATTTTAATGCCCTCAGAAATCTATGGAGATTTGGCCCTAATTTTGTTCAAGAGATTGTCTGTTTGGTTAACTGTGATGTGAAATAAGGTCGAGGCTCGATGATACTATATTAATTGAACAAGACTGGTTCCAAAAAAGGTAAATAAAATAAACACAATAGTTTTCCGTGTTCTTAGCACCTTCCGTTCAAAGACACCAAGGGCGCGTTGACCCTCCACGAGCATTGTCCATGTTTCGTGGCCGCAGAGAACTACCGGTCTAATTAGTGTCTTGTAGATGATCAGCTTTGCAGTTCGATAAACTTCGTTTGATCTTAGCGTCCTTCAAAGTCCAGAGAAGGTAGAATTGCCAGCCAGAATGTGCCATTGTATCACTCTGCTGGTGTCGTTTTCTGTGGTCTCCAATGTACCCAGCAAAATGAATTCGATGACTGCATCAATTTCATCACCGTCGATCTAAACTGGTGGGAGGCTATTTTGTCTTTGACGCCCAATAACAAGCTCAATCCTACTTGCTTCAGCCTTGATTCTGATGTTTGTTTCAACCATCGTCTCAAAACTGCGTGCTGCAATATTAACGTCGTCGTCGAAGCCAAAAAGTTGGACGGACTTCCATAAGATCATCCCACTCGTGTCTATACCCGGTCTTCGAATCACACCATCTAATGCAATGTTAAGTAAATAGCAAACATGATTATTGTGCTTTATGTTTTTATGAATTATAATATGAGCTGAAAAACCAGCTGTGGCTGAAAAACGCAATTGTAGATATTCTATCTATCTATAACAAATTTAAAAAGAAAAAAAAAACTAGTTCAATTCGAGCAAAAAATCAATCTAATCTGTTAAGAAACGATTGAGTTATCAAATCTAGAATTTCATTTAGCTTTTCACTTTTCCTTACATTCTCAAAAATTTGTCCATGTTGGATAGATAGTCATTCAACATTTTTAAACCTTGCAGTAAGACTATATCTAAAATCAACTAAGGAAAACTTAGATTACAAACCATTTCAGAAGGATCGTTTAACAGAAAAAAAAAATATTCAGCACTGTTATTGGTATTTTTATAAACATTGACCTATGCAGATACTGCCATTGAAACAAATATTTAAAAAATGTAAGAAATGGATTTTTCTTTTTAGCATGAATTAAATCGATCTTCTATGTATTTTACGTATTTTAAAAATATATTATACGCTATGAACTTTTGATAGAAATCATATTTTTTTTGAAATAAACAAATTAACAAAATTTTAAATTGACAATGCAAGTCATCATAAAAGTTCTTCAAGTAAAGAAGTCAAAAAATCTATCAAATGGCAACCCTGCCTTCAATCCTCCCCAATCGATCCTCAGCTGTTAAGAAAAATGGACTTCAAACGAATCCAAAATCTGATAGCATTCCTCGCACTGTGACCGGACCCTAGCTCGACTGACCAAACGCCTATCGATGCCGACCAGAAGGGGAACTGGTCTTCCATTTGTCACTAGACAATCATCTTTAATTTTTCGAAGCTCATTGATCGGTAGCTTTCATCGAGTTCCTAACATTGTAGACGGCGTTGCAGGGCCTCATCGACGAAGGCGAATGTAAGATGGTTATGATCTGATAAAGCACTGGCATTGGATCGAACCGGACGACGATTCGATCGCATATAACAAGCGAGCAAGCGACCGAGCGGAAGGGACGGATGGGGTTAGGCATTAATCTTGTGCGAGCTTTGCTTGGACTTCGACGAGACATGTGATCAATCTGGCGGTAGTGCTGAAGCGAGCTGCCTAATGACCCTTCGCCAGGAGACAATAGCTCAAACCATGTCCCGGCCCACGACGTGTGAGCGCTTGCTTTTCTTCGAAGGGAAGTGATTTTGATTTCGATGCCTTACGGGCTTTCGGAGATGGCGGTCTTTCTTCTCCGGCTGATGGTACACCTTCTACCACACTGATGAACCAAATAATCTCCACCGCTCTATCACCTTTCTCGGAATGATTCGGAATTGACGCGCCCGGACTGGGCCTGGTGTGCACTTTATGACAGATTGATAGCTTTGGGATGGCCGGTGGCAGCATCGAGGGGGAACCACACCCACTTGAATGCCACCGCTGCCGCCCAAAATAGGGTAGTCAGTGGAGTGAAAGGTATGTGGCTGGAAGATGGATTTCCTATGTGGATTAGGTGATTTGTCAAAATAGTGATTTGGTATTTTCGCTTTTGGTGGATTGAGAAGATAATGAAGGTCTCGTCGGGTGGGATGCATCCAATCACTTCCTGACTGGCTTCGGGACAAATCGATACTTTCGCGTTACGTAAAATAATGATCAAATCGACCAAAAATATTTCATCATTACATTGCATATTATGTTCGAACAAAAATCGGCTTCCAATCGTTCATTATGACACGTTACGTCCAGGTGAATACCGACTTCAAATGGGCTCCTTCTTGATAGCAAGTCATCATGACTTGTCTTTTAATAAATTCTCATACTTTCAGTTTTCACTCCCCGGTCGGGGTCAATTCGAATACAATACTCAGATGATGTCCGATATCATCGTCTCAGTTCATTGCCTTGCCTTGTGGAATCTGAGGCAGCAGAAGCCTTGTCCGATTATGGAAATCATTATGTAACAATTAATAACCATATAATAGCACCCTGATTATGCGAACGAATTCGAAGGTATTGCAGCCAAGATGAAATAAAAACTAATGATACTTGTCTTTCCGTTCGACAAGGGAAAACAAATCGATTGCCTAAAATAAGAAATACATGCCGAATGGAAATAAGACGGCTGCGTAGGTCAGGGTTGAACGAAATTGACTTCTTTTTTTTTTTACCGCAGAACCTAAATCGAGATTGAGCTCCGCGGAAAACGGAAAATTGATGGAATTGCTACTCGAGCGCTCGAGCAAGGCCCTTCATGAGCTCCGTGCCTGCAATGCGATCGTACACGAAAGTTAATGATACGTAAAATTATCGTTATGAATTTTTATTTTTACGACGCATTGTTCTAGGGTCTCAGGCTTTTATTTTTTCGTTATGTAAATTTGGATTGCCTGGATCGCCGTCATAATCATTATTGCGGGCGGCACAGCAGCATCATTTTCATCAAATTGCGTGTGGTTCAAATGGAAGCTGGATCGTGGATCACAGCCAAGAAAAATATAATTATATTTGTAGAAACAAATTGTAGCGGTGGGGAAGAATGAAGTGGACATTTTGCAGTAAATTATTAATAAATTGTTTATCTGATGGGCGTTTACAAGCTGCTAGTGGAGTGCTTGAAATCTGATCAAGCCACGAAGGACCAATGAAGATTACATCAATAGTTTTGGACACAACACAATACAATAATGATCATCTTTGAAATGTCTGGTACTAGATATTAATCAACAACCTTCACCATAAGATTTGAGCTGAGCTGCTGACTCCCGCTCTCGAGATGAATTTAGAAACCAAATGTGCTTTAGTACTGAAGAAGAGGATGTCAGCTTTGCTAGATAGAAGGTTTATAACTCGTTTGATGTCCTGAACAAGACCTTTTGTTTACAGCAAGCTATGGATTAACTTTTTTAACAATTAACGGTCCAGGCTTGCGATGAAACTACAACTGTTTTTTTTTTCACTATTTGATCTGAATAAGTAAAAACGTTTCCTTATATTGACAGAGCGATTCAAAATTTATGAAAGCTTATTCAATAAAGGTGTTATGAACAAATGTCTTCGATTAAGATATATATAGCGAGTAGCGGTGGCAAATAGCTATAGCGGTAGCGATAGAGATAAACATATTGATTGAGAAAGAAATTTGAATTTATAATCAAATTTGAAATTCTAGTAGATGTTAATTTTGAAATTGAAATTGATAATGAAATTTTATTGAAATTTAATTGTAATGGAAAAAGGAATGTGATTGATAATAATTGATAATGAAATTGAAAATAAAAATTAAATATTAAATTCCATTAAAACTGTATATTTCATATTTGAAATTTGAATTGTAATTTTAATAGATTTCAAACAAGAAATAAGAATTTCCACTTTTTACGAAAACAATTAAACAAGCGTCTTAGTAGAACATTTTGTAGAACAAAATTGAAATTGAGATTGAAACTGCTCAACACTGAAGAAGTCCGTTAGTCGCAGACGAAATAAGCCTATCTGTCAAAGGATTTTTTTTTTTCTTGTGAGTTTATAGAAATTTGCTCGCGTTTACTTGTGATAGTTTGAACACGTGTTTCAGTTTTTTTTAAATGCCATTAAATGAAGCGTTTGTTAAAGTTCTCCCAGTTTTCTTATTAGAAAATTGAATTCAAAGGGCAGTAGATTTTAAAATCGAAATTCGAATTAGAATTGAAAATCATATTGATGAAGAGGTGAAGTTTAAAATATGAATTGAAGTATTGTGATTGAGATAAACATTGAGATTAGGATTGAGATAGAGATTGCAAAAAGCGATAAAAATATAACATTGATAAAAATAGAGATAGAGATAGAAATAAAGACAGTGATATAAGTAAAGCTTTAGGTATAGATAGATTTAGATATATAGATTTTTAATTTGAACTTTCAATTGAAATTTAAGTAGAAACTTTAAAGTGAGTAGAAATTTTATTTTAAGGAGCAGTAGAATTTGTATTTGAAATTTGAATTTAAATTTGAAAATAATATTGACAAGAAGAAGTTAAAAATCTGAATTGAAATTGAAATCGAAGTAAATATTGTGATTGAGATAAAATATTATACTGAGATAGCGATTGAGATAGAGAATGAGATTGTGATGAGATAGTGATAAGCGATAGCGATATAAGTATAAATAGAGATAGAGATAAATAGAGATTGGGAATGAAATTTCAATATGATATATGATAATTTAAATAGAAATAGGTTTAGAAGTTAATTTTTCAATTGATTATTCAATTAAATTTTCAAATGATATTGAAACTAAAATTGAAACTAAAATTTAAACGAAATTGGGCTGAAAGTCTCTATAATAAAGTAATCTAATCTAATCTCTTGAAACGAAGTTGAAAATGGAATTGAAATTAAAGCGGAAATTGAAGCTGAAATTCAAACTGAAATTGAAGCTGAAAGTTAAGCTGAAATTGCAGCAGAAATTGAATCTGAAATTGAAGCTTAAATTGAAGCTGAATTGAAGTTGACATTTAAACTTAAATTGATAAAGAAATTCAATTTGAAATTGATAAAGAAATTGAAACTGAAATTTAAACCGAAATTTGAACTGAAATTCAAACTTAAATTTGTACAGGTATTTTATCTAAAATTTATACGAATATTAAAACTGAAATATAAACAAAAATTTAAACTGAAATTAAAATTGAAATATTAACTGAAAATTGGATTAAAATTGAAGCTGAAATTGAAGCTGATGTCTAAACTGAAATTTGAACTGAAAATTTAACTGTAATTTAAACTAAATTTGAACTAAAATTTGAACTGAAATTTCAACTAAAATTTAACTGAAATTTAAACAGAAATTTAAACAGAAATTTAAACAGAAATTTAAACAAAAATTTAAACAGAAATTTAAACGGAAATTTAAACAGAAATGTAAACTGAAATTTAAACTGAAATATAAACTAAAATTTGAACTGACATTTAAACTGAAATTTAAACTCAAATTGAAGCTGAAATTGAAGCTGAGATTGCAGCTGAAATTGAAGCTTCAATTGAAGCTTAAATTGAAGCTGAATAGAAGCTGAAATTTTAAATGAAACTTAAACTGAAATTTTAACTATAAGTTTAACTGAAATTTTAACTGAAATTTTAACTGAAATTTTAACTGAAATTTTAACTGAAATTTTAACTGAAATTTTAACTGAAATTTTAACTGAAATTTTAATTGAAATTTTAACTGAAATTTTAACTGAAATTTAAACTGAAATTTTAACTGAAATTTAAACTGAAATTTTAACTGAAATTTTAACTGAAATTTTAACTGAAATTTTAACTGAAATTTTAACTGAAATTTTAACTGAAATTTTAACTGAAATTCAAACTGATATTCAAACTGAAATTTTTATTGAAATTAAAAATGAAATTGAAGTTGACATTTAAACTGAAATTGATAAAGAAATTCAATCTGAAATTGATAAAGAAATTGAAACTGAAATTAAAACCGAAATTTGAACTGAAATTCAAACTAAAATTTGTACAGAAATTTTATCTAAAATTTATTCTAAAATTTAAACTGAAATATAAACAAAAATTTAAACTGAAATTCAAACTGAAATATAAACTGAAAATTAGATTAAAATTGAAGCTGAAATTTAAGCTGATGTTGTAACTGAAATTTGAACTGAAATTTAAACTGTAATTTAATCTGAATTTGAACTAAAATTCGAACTGAAATTTGAACTAAAATTTTTAATGAAATTTGAACAGAAATTTAAACAGAAATTTAAACTGAAATTTAAACAGAAATGTAAACTGACATTTAAACTGAAATATAAACTAAAATTAAACTCAAATTGAAACTGAAATTGAAGCTGAAATTGAAGCTGAAATTGAAGCTGATTTTTAAACTGAAATTTGAACTGAAATTTAAACTGTAATTTAATCTGAATTTGAACTAAAATTCCAACTGAAATTTGAACTAAATTTTTTAATGAAATTTGAACAGAAATTTAAACAGAAATTTAAACTGAAAATCATACAGAAATGTAAACTGAAATTTAAACTGAAATATAAACTAAAATTTGAACTGACATTTAAACTGAAATTAAATTGAAACTGAAATTGAAGCTGAAATTGAAGCTGAAATTGAAGCTGAAATTGAAGCTGAAATTGAAGCTGAAATTGAAGCTGAAATTGAAGCTGAAATTGAAGCTGAAATTGAAGCTGAAATTGAAGCTGAGATTGCAGCTGAAATTGAAGCTTAAACTGAAGCTGAATAGAAGCTGAAATTTTAAATGAAACTTAAACTGAAATTTTAACTATAAGTTTAACTGAAATTTTAACTGAAATTCAACTGAAATTTCAAATGAAATTTTAACTGAAATTTTCACTGAAATTTTAACTGAAATTTTAACTGAAATTTTAACTGAAATTAAAACGAAAATTCAAACTGATTTTCAAACTGAAATTTTGATTGAAATTAAAACTGAAATTGAAGCTGAAATTTGAACTGAAATTTAAGCTTAAATTGGAGCAGAGATTGAAGCTGATATTGAAACTGAAACTGAAGTTGAAATTGAAGCTAAAATTGAAACTGAAATTTAAGCTGAAATTGAAGATGAAATTTAAACTTAAATTGATAAAGAAATTAAAACTGAAATCATTTAAGAAATTGACACAGAAAATCTGAAATTCAGACTAAAATTTATACTTAAATTTTAACTGTAATTTAAACAGAAATTTAAACAGAAATTTAAACCGAAATTTAAACAGAAATTTAAACAGAAATTTAAACAGAAATATAGACAGAAATTTAAACAGAAATTTAAACTGAAATTCAAACTGATATATAAACTGAAACTTGAACAAAAATTGAAGCTGATGTTTAAACTGAAATTTAAACTGAAATTCAAACTGAAATTTAAACTGAAATTTAAACTCAAATTGAAGCTGAAATTGAAGCAGAGATTGCAGCTGAAATTGACGCGGAAATTGTAGCTTAAATTAAGCTGAAATTGAAGCTGAAATGGAAGCTCAGATTCGAGCTAAAATTGATGCTGAAATTGAAGCTGATATTGAAGCTGAAATTAAAGCTGAACTTGAAACTTAAATTGAAGTTGAAATTGAAGCTGAAATTGAAGCTTAAGCGAAAGCTGAAATTGAAGCTGGAATGGAAGCTGAAATTTTAACTGAAATTTTAACTGAAATTTTAACTGAAATTTTAACTGAAATTTTAACTGAAATTTTAACTGAAATTTTAACTGAAATTTTAACTGAAATTTTAACTGAAATTTTAACTGCAATTTTACCTGAAATTTTAACTGAAATTTAAACTGAAATTTTAACTGAAATTTTAACTAAAATTTTAACTGAAATTTTAACTGAAATTTTAACTGAAATTTTAACTGAAATTTTAACTGAAATTTTAACTGAAATTTCAACTGAAATTTTAACTGAAATTTTAACTGAAATTTTAACTGAAATTTTAACTGAAATTTTAACTGAAATTTTAACTGAAATTTTAACTGAAATTTTAACTGAAATTTTAACTGAAATTTTAACTGAAATTTTAACTGAAATTTTAACTGAAATTCAAACTGAAATTTTAACTGAAATTTTAACTGAAATTTAAACTGAAATTTTAACTGAAATCTTAACTGAAATTTTATCTGAAATTTTAACTGAAATTTTAAATGAAATTTCAACTGAAATTTTAACTGAGATTTTAACTGAAATTAAAACGAAAATTCAAACTGATTTATAAATTGAAATTTTAATTGAAATTAAAACTGAAACTTAAACTGAAATTGAAGCTGAAATTGAAGCTGAAATTGATTCTGAAACTGATTAAGAAATTTAAACGGAAATTTGAACTGAAGTTTATTCTAAAATCTAAACTGGTATTCAAACTGAAATTTTAATTGAAATTTAAACTGAAATTTTAGCTGAAGATCAGCTGAAGCTGAAATTGATGCTGAAATTGAAGCTGATATTGAAGCTGAAATTGATGCTGAAATTGAAGCTGATATTGAAGCTGAAATTGAAGCTGAAAATAAAGCTGAAATTGAAGCTGGAATGGAAGCAGAAATTTTTAATGAAAATTTAAGTGAAATTTTAAGTGTGATTTTAACTGAAATTTTAACTGAAATTGAAACTGAAATTTTAACTGAAATTAAAACGAAAATTCAAACTGATATTCAATTTGAAATTTTAATTGAAATTAAAACTGAAATTTAAACTGAAATTTAAACTGAAATTTAAACTGAAATTTAAACTGAAATTTTAGCTGAAATTTGAACTGAAATTTAAACAGAATTAAAAATTGAAATTGAAGTTGAAATTTGAAAAGAAATTTAAGCTTAAATTGGAGCTGAGATTGAAGCTGACATTGAAGCTGAAATTTAAGCTGAAATTGAATTTGAAATTGAAGCTGAAATTCATGCTGCAATTGATGCTGAAATTGAAGCTGAAATTTAAAATTTAATTTAAACTGTAATTCAAACTGAATATAAGCTGAAATTTAAACTGAAATTAAACCCGAAATTTAAACTGAAATTTAAACTGAAATGTAAATTGAAATCGAAACTGAAATCTTTACTACATTTAAACTGAAATTAAAATTTCAATTTAAACCAAAAAATTAGCTTAAATTTGTATAAAATGCTAGCATTGAAATATAAGCTGGAATGTGAACTGAAATTTAAATTGCAGTTTATACTGAAAAATAAACTTAAATTTATACTGAATTATAAACTGGAATTTTAACGCCAATTCGAACTGAAATTTAAACTGAAATTGAATCTGATATTGAAATTTAATTTGAAATGAAAATTGAAATTGGAACATAAATTGCTATTGAATGTGCAATTAAAATTGAAATTGAAATTTAAATTCAAATTCAACTTGCAATTGAAATTGCAATTTAAATTGAAATTGAAATTGATATTGAAATTGAAATTGACATTGAAATGACATTGACATTGAAATTGAAATGGAAACTGAAGTTTGAATTGAATTTGAAAATAATATTTAAGATTTGTTGAAGTTTAAAAAGATCAAGAGATTGAAATTCAATTTAAATTTAGCTTTAATCGTAACGGAAATGAAATTGTTTTCAGAATTGTAATTGAAATCGAAATTGATAATATAAATTTTTTTGTTTTTGTAGGTATCACAGAAGTAGCAGGTTCTCTCTTGTATTCTGCACTGGACCGTTTTATTGGTAAAATTCGTTTCTCTGAGCCTTTATTTTAAATTAACACACAGACGTTCCTTGGAAATCGTAAACATTTTGTCACTGTTTTTTCGTGATGATTCAAATAGTTTAAATAAAGTAGATTAGCTTTCATCTATTATGTTTGTTTTTGTCCATGTTGAGTTTTCGTCAGTGTACTATGTATTCTCGTGTCTTGTCTTATTCATAATAATGTGTACGTGATTATGGTCTTTCATTGTATTTGATACTGTATGTCTATTTGTTTCCATTAATTTGATCCATTGTTTGATTAATTTGTATTTATTAATAACCACGTCTCATTTGTCCGAATTTATACGATCAGCTTACGGACGACAAGAGACACTGACAAAGGGGTGTTAAGATTGGCTAATGAGACGGTAGATCGAATCAAAATTTCACTTTCGGTCCTAATTCCCCTTGCAACCCTTTATAGTTTTGTGTTTGAAGATCGATCCTACCTCAATGATGCGCATCCAGACCTTTGGTTTTTTGTCTACTTACTACCTAATCCACATGCAGGGCTGGCTGACCAAGTGCTTGAATTTCACAACTGCTCGCGGTCATGATGGCTGCAAAACCGCATGCAACATTAGTTATATAAAAAGGAGAAGAGAAAGAAGATATTGGTATTTGATGACATGCAGGGTGTGAGATTATTTTGGTGATTGGTACTATGCTCACATCGACTTTTCGTTTTTTTTTGACTAAAAAATTCGAATCACTCTAAACTAACCATGAAGTAAAAACAAAAATAAAAAGGATTACTGTATTAAGTTGTTGTCCAAGCCCTAAATAAAAACCTTCTATAACGCTTGGGATCTAGTAGCTATTCCCAATTTAAAAATATTTCAAATACAAAATAATCCTAAACTAAGCCGGTTTATTTGTCTTTCTTTTCTATTTATTTATAGTTTGGTATGGAGGATACAATCTCATCACCTCGCATTACCAGCTCACACAAACTTTGAATTAGAACGCGGCCGAGTTGATTTGCCGTCTTTGAACTTTGCAAACAAGGAGGTAATACGAAGACAATGACCGTATGTTATTGTTTATGACACATCTAGCACTGCCATATGGAAAGGTTTATTCTACTGCTCCTAATGGTGTTTCCCAAGCACCACCTCCTAAGTAACACTTTTCTGTGACTATGTGCTTCATTTTGAACAGTCAGATAATTACCCAGATCAAAACATTCCCCTTTCAAAAATGGTGCATGTAAACTCAGTTGTTATACCACGAGCAAACCAGGTATTTTGGTTATTCATTCCACAACATACATGGATAAACAACAACATAAGTTGCCACGAAAGTGAAAAGTCAACTTTTAGTTGTTTCCCTTAGATAGAAATTAAGAAGTCTAAGAGTGAATTGCGGCATAACCCGCCAGTATCACACCTGATGATAGTGCCTTTATATAAACGTTCTACGACGTGGCAGTGAAAAAATGATAAAAATATGTAATACTTTCACTAATGGTCAAATTTTTGGTCTCACATGCATGTTTATAGCATGAGATAAGCCCTCTCACCGTCGACAAGGTGTAAAATTTAACCCACGAGGGGGATGTTGAATTGAAATTTATAATGAAATTAAATTAAATTCAAATTAAAACAATGATCAAAACTATCATTAATCATTGAATATACATTCTTTAGCAGATGCTCAACTATCTTCAATCTTCAACCTCTGGATTCAATGAACTGAAACTATTGATAAAAAAATCTACTGCCACACTATGTTTCTTTGATCAAACCGTCAGATAATTAAGAATTGGCAAAAAGTTCGTTTCAGAAGCTTGGTGCACCTACAAGAAGCAAAACGCAATGATAAGGCTTAATGTAAAGATAGTTCTGAAGCTACTTCACCATTTCCGAAGTATACATATCGCTAACATATGGCATAGCTTTAACAAGCTTTCGATGTTGTCCAGCTCAATCTTATGGGAATTTGTCGTTTACGAAGAGATTATGGAATATATTTTGCGCGAGATCGAGCAAGACGCACAATGGCGTGTGTTTTTTTTCTTACAGAAAGAAGCATATCTATTCCAAAACGACAATTACAAAATCTACATAATTAATAAAAATATTCTTAATACAATAACCTATTCAAAATCCACAAATAATTTAAACCCAAGAATGTCAAAATCTGCCCGTCAATATATTACATCAGAGTCACCTTCAGAAGTTCAAACAAGAAGCAAAGAAACTTTCCCACAGCCGCGCAGTTATTTGCCCGTTTCGTGCTTGTTCAAAGTTCATCGTGTACGTACACCTTCAAAATCACACACAGTGATCAGAAATCATAAATCATTCTCACTTATAAAGAAGGTCTACCCCTCCGTCCAAGTCCAGCACCTCCTTGGGAAGCTTACCTAAAAATCTTAGATAAGTATCAAATTCGAGTCTCGTTTCCACGTCCGTACCTCGCCACCAAAGGAGTAAAGTTCTCCCGTTGCCCAACGTGCCGGAACGGGTTGGATCCCGCGTCACGCTAGGTGGGAAGCAGCATCGCCTGGTGTAATGAGGTGTTCCGAAGCCTCCGGAGATTTAAGTGATATCCCTCGAACGTGTGTTCCCAGCAGCACACAGAGACACCTATTGTGACTAATTGTGCGTGCAAAGCTGCTCGACGTTGGCTGGGTCAAACATTTCTCGCGTTCTCTGCTTTTGCTTTCGTCACGAACTTGATGCTGCCTGCCGCTTGGAGGCCTACCAACATATCCATTACAGCCAAAGTACAACCACGAGTCATATGGAATGCCAAGATTCAGCCAATTGTATGGCTGTTTGTTTGCGAAGCTGATTAAGATTCGTGTTTCTCGTCAATCAAATGGGCTTATGGCCGATGGAGAAGACTATTGTCGATGGCGATGTGTGCCGCCGTGGCTATGATGATGATGACGGCGATGGCGAGTCGAGCAGCATGGAAGGAATAATGAAAGTGAAAGATTGGAGCGTCGCCTTACAGCGGTAATCAATGGAGGTGTGCTGTTGCGGAAAATAAAGGCTGAATCTATTGTGTTATCCGTCGCGTTTGTCGTGCCAAATGTGAACCGGAGCCCGTGGAATGAAAGTGACAATCTGCATTGCTACTAGCTACTGGATAACTAACGAACGACGGAGGTAGCGCAGCATTCGGAGGTGTGGTCAATCAAATCATTCCGATGGGCGGGCGTTTTTTGAAGCAACGGTGCCAGCATTTGTGGTGTTTTGGGGGAAGTTTTCGTTGGACATCGATGAATTTAGTCGAACTTGTGGCAACGTTTGGCACACCGCATGGATCATATGTTGAAAAACGCGGCTTATGCTTATGCCACTTTCTTCCATTCACCCTGGTAGCAGCAACGTTGTTGTGCTGCTGTTGTTGCCGGTGCCACGCCACGCCACGGTGGAGATTAATTTCAAATGCAATCAATTCGAAACGAGATCGATTGAATGATGTCAGCGGAATTAGCACTAATTCAGGTGCTGCAGGTCCGGAGGTGACTGGCTGGAGATGTGCTTTCAGCGAAAGTGACACCCCATAGTAAACGATTGAACCTTTTCTCCATAGTCATACGATCAGCTTGCGAACGACAAGAGACACTGACCAAGGGGCGTTGGGATTGGCTAATGAGACGGTAGATCGAATCAAAATTTCACTTTCAATCAGCACATAACTCTACCGTGACGTTCGGTCGTACTGGTTGGAGCCGTTCGTGAACCACGAGTAAAGACTCAGGAGACGAAAGGTGGGTCAAGCTGTTACGTTACAAATTTGCATGGACTATGATTTCTGTAGCCTTGAAGTTTTTGTTAAGATTCTTTCGTTTTTCTAGGCATTTCAAGGTTAATGCTTATCAGAATTGAATTTTTGTTGATTTCCAAACTATATGTGCACTTCTTTAGTAATTATTTGAAACCTTTGGATGCTAGAACCGTATGATTGTGTGTCAAACACTATTAAACTCTTACTAGTACTTATTCTTACCTTAAAGTTACTTACTAGTAAGCTCCATAGCATTATTTTCACGTTTCCTCGTGCAGCCGTAAACAAATAATTTTCAAGGGCAGTTTTTGGATTACTTCAAACGATTAGTTACTAAGTAATCTCCCATTTTTTTTTTTGCAGATTATAAGGTTTAATATTCCAGATTATAGATTTTATGTTAACGATTCTTGATTTTACATATTCGATATGAAATTTTAGATTTTAGATCTCGGATATTAGATAAACGATTTCATATTTTAATTTTTACAATAAAGATTTAAGATTTCTGAATTTCGATTTGAGATTTTAAGATTCTAGATTTAAGAACAAAGAATTAAGATTATAGATTTTTCATTGTTGATGTAAAATATAATATTTAAGATAGATTTTTGATTTGAGTATAAGGTACAAGGCAATTGGAATTTAAGAATTATGTTTTTTTATTTGAAGATAGGGGAAAGTGCTCTAATATGGGTCTATGGATCTAGATTTCGGACTATCTTTAAAAAGTGCCTGTCTGTAATTTTGCTTCTTATTGATATGTCCGTGAGACAATACTACTGTATATTTTTGATTTTCAGCGTAAAAATAGTGAATTTATATTTACTTCGAATTTTAAGCATAGGCCGAATCCTAGATCCATAGACCCACATAAGAGCCCCTTCCCCTATAAGAAATTTGATTTCAGATTAAAGATTTTTAATATTGAATTTTATAATTCGATGCTTAATTTAAGAATTTAGATTAAGATTTTGGAATTAAATTTTATTCTGTAGATGTAAGATCAGAGGGCGAAGTGGTAACCCAAAAAATATCAGTGTCGTATAACCGCTTGTTCACACAAATTTTGAGAAGTTATTCAGCTTTCTAGAAGAAAAAGCTAAACAACTTCTCCAAATTAGTTTGAACAAGCGGTTATTCAACACTAATGTTTGTTGGGTAGTGGTTAGTGGTGTAGTGGTTAACATCCACACCCCTAACGCCAAGTCACGAGTCCGAGTCTCACACCAGGACAAGTTACGAAAATACCCAAACAGGTCAGCCCATGGCTGAAAATCTCGATAATCAAGGAACAAAACAAAAGAAAATAGATGATGCAAGATTTTATGTGTAGGTTTTCAAATTTACGAATTAAGTTTTAAGATTTATGATAGGATTTAAGACTTCATTTTTAAGATTTAAGGATTGGTATTTTAGTTCAAAAATTGTAGCTTAAGAACTTTAAATTTGAGAACTGTTAATTAAGAACTAAGATTTTAAAGTTTAGATATTCGTAGATTGTAGGTATTAGATTTTTGATTTTATTTTAAAGTATAAAGAGTTTGAATTTTAGGTACAAGATTTTGAAATGTATAATTAATAAAAGAGATTTCAGATTTCAAAATAAGGATTCAAAAAACTTAATTTAATTTTTTGTTTTATAAATTTTGTATAAAAGACTTTTTTCTTTATTTTGGTTAAATATTTATAATATAAGAATTTTTAATGGTATTGTTGATTTCTTGATTTCGAATTTCAGATCAAATATTTAAAATTTGAGAAAAAAAGCTTAAGATTTTTTATCTCTATTTTAAGTTTATTGATTTAAGATTTCAGATTTAAAATATAAAATTAAAGGTTAGTTTTGAGATTTCAAATTTACGATTAAAGACATTTGATTTGGTATTTAGATTTGCGATTTTTTATTTTAGGTTTTTGGTTTTCATTTGAGGATTTTTTATAGGTGAAGTAAGACTTGAAATCTTCGATCTTAGATTTTGGATAAAAATTTAAGATTTAAGATTGAAGATTTTTGGTTTAAGATTTAAGATTTTTGATATAAGTTTCAAGAAGTGACATTTTGTTTAAAAATTTAACTTCAAGATTTACGGTTTAAGATATTTGATATTAGATTTAAGATTTAAGTTTTAAGATTAAAGATTTAACATTAAACATCAAGATTCAAGATTTAAGATTTCAAATTTAATATTTAATATCTTAGATAATAGACTTAAGATTTTAGATATTTATTATGAGATTTAGAATTTTGGTTGAAGAAGATTTTGGTTAGATTTGAGATTTTAAGCTTTTGGATTTCACAAATGATGCATTGGAATTAAGATTTTCGATTTTAAATTTTCAATTTTACATCCTACACTTCAAATTTTCTTTTTATATTTCCAATTTGTGATTTTAGATTTTAGATTTTCAATTTAAGAACTTATTGTAGATTTGAGATTTTAGATTTTAGATTTTGGATTTAAGAGAGATTTTAGTTTTAAGATTTTCGATTTTAGATTTGAGAATGGAGATTTTAGATTTTAAATTTTTGATTTAAGATATAAGATTTAAGATTAAGATGTGAGATTTTAGATTTTAGATTTTAGATTTTAGATTTTAGATTTTAGATTTTAGATTTTAGATTTTAGATTTTAGATTTTAGATTTTAGATTTTAGATTTTAGATTTTAGATTTTAGATTTTAGATTTTAGATTTTAGATTTTAGATTTTAGATTTTAGATTTTAGATTTTAGATTTTAGATTTTAGATTTTAGATTTTAGATTTTAGATTTTAGATTTTAGATTTTAGATTTTAGATTTTAGATTTTAGATTTTAGATTTTAGATTTTAGATTTTAGATTTTAGATTTTAGATTTTAGATTTTAGATTTTAGATTTTAGATTTTAGATTTTAGATTTTAGATTTTAGATTTTAGATTTTAGATTTTAGATTTTAGATTTTAGATTTTAGATTTTAGATTTTAGATTTTAGATTTTAGATTTTAGATTTTAGATTTTAGATTTTAGATTTTAGATTTTAGATTTTAGATTTTAGATTTTAGATTTTAGATTTTAGATTTTAGATTTTAGATTTTAGATTTTAGATTTTAGATTTTAGATTTTAGATTTTAGATTTTAGATTTTAGATTTTAGATTTTAGATTTTAGATTTTAGATTTTAGATTTTAGATTTTAGATTTTAGATTTTAGATTTTAGATTTTAGATTTTAGATTTTAGATTTTAGATTTTAGATTTTAGATTTTAGATTTTAGATTTTAGATTTTAGATTTTAGATTTTAGATTTTAGATTTTAGATTTTAGATTTTAGATTTTAGATTTTAGATTTTAGATTTTAGATTTTAGATTTTAGATTTTAGATTTTAGATTTTAGATTTTAGATTTTAGATTTTAGATTTTAGATTTTAGATTTTAGATTTTAGATTTTAGATTTTAGATTTTAGATTTTAGATTTTAGATTTTAGATTTTAGATTTTAGATTTTAGATTTTAGATTTTAGATTTTAGATTTTAGATTTTAGATTTTAGATTTTAGATTTTAGATTTTAGATTTTAGATTTTAGATTTTAGATTTTAGATTTTAGATTTTAGATTTTAGATTTTAGATTTTAGATTTTAGATTTTAGATTTTTTAGATTTAAGTTTTAGATTTTAGATTTTAGATTTTAGATTTTAGATTTTAGATTTTAGATTTTAGATTTTAGATTTTAGATTTTAGATTTTAGATTTTAGATTTTAGATTTTAGATTTTAGATTTTAGATTTTAGATTTTAGATTTTAGATTTTAGATTTTAGATTTTAGATTTTAGATTTTAGATTTTAGATTTTAGATTTTAGATTTTAGATTTTAGATTTTAGATTTTAGATTTTAGATTTTAGATTTTAGATTTTAGATTTTAGATTTTAGATTTTAGATTTTAGATTTTAGATTTTAGATTTTAGATTTTAGATTTTAGATTTTAGATTTTAGATTTTAGATTTTAGATTTTAGATTTTAGATTTTAGATTTTAGATTTTAGATTTTAGATTTTAGATTTTAGATTTTAGATTTTAGATTTTAGATTTTAGATTCCAGATTTCAGATTTCAGATTTCAGATTTCAGATTTTAGATTTCAGATTTCAGATTTTAGATTTAAGATTTTAAGCTAACGTTCTTCACTTGAGATATTTATTTTTTGAATATATCATGATTTTTTTTTGTTTTGATATTTTTTATATTGGGTCTAAGATTAAAGATTAAAGAATAATTTTATATTAAAGATAGTAGACTGAGATTTTCGATTTTGAACTTTGGACGTAAAAATTTCTCGATGTTGGTTTTTAGAATTAAAATTTAACATGAGGTTGAAGATTTTAATTTTGAGATGAAAGTTTTCTGATTTGTGAGTTTGTAGACTTCAAATTTAAGAATTTTGATCTCAGAACATGTATTGAAATAAATAAGATTTTAGATTTCTGAATTAAGATTTAAGATTAGGGATACTAGATCTAAGATCATAGATTTATGCCTATTTTTGATAAAAGATTTTCGTTCGTTTTTGTACTAGTATTTCGGATTTCAGAACTTTTACATAAGAACTGAAATTTTTGAATAATTGTTTTGTGTTTTCAGATTCAAGCTATTTGATTTAAGATTTAAAAATAAAGATTTCAGATTCCACATACATGATTTAAGATTTATGGTTTTAAATTTTTCATTTAAGATTTTCTGTTTAAAAAAAACTATTCATATGCGATTCTTAATTTTAGATTTGCAATTATTGAACTTCGATATAAATTTTAATATTCAGATTTTCAATTTTAAATATATAATAACAGTTTTCAGATTCAAGATCTAAGATTAAAGGAATAATATTTAAGAATGAAGATTAAAGATTTTAAATTTAAGACATCTTGTTTTAAATTTCAGATTTTACAAATAATATGTAAGAGTCTTGAATTTGATATATTGGGTTTTATAAGATATAAAAATTAGTAGTAATTAGTAAATAGATATGAGATTTCAGATTTGAGATTTGAAATTAGAGATATGAATTTTGGATAGTATTAGATATATAATTTAAGAATTGAGATGTTAGATCTTGGGTTGTAGATATCAGATTTTTGATTTTAGTTTTGAGCTTTTTGATCTGAGATTTTGGATTTTACATCTCAGATTTAAAATTTCAGATGTAAGATATAAGGCTTTAGATTTTATATTTTTGTTAATGAAAATTTAGAATATTTTTTAGTCCTTAATCAATTTCAGGTTAAAGATATCTACTTTAACCGTTGCGTGTCCAACAAAAAAAAAAAACACCTTTAAGAGGCCGACAGGGAACGTTTTTACCCACGCACAGTGGGACGAATTGAAAAAAAAGTGGGACATGGGTATTTTTGTGGCGAAACTATTAGGTGTGGCCCATTGATGTCTTCTAGAATGTTTCTACATTTTTTGAGTACTTAATTTTTTTTTAAAAAATTCGATTTAAGGGGTGTATACACCAAGATAAAATAAACTAACTTTTTTATTTCTGGTTCAAATTGATGATCATGTACGAAAACATTGTAGATTAGGTCATTTCATGAAACTTTGTAGAAGACAAAAACTTTCTATCTCTTAACTGGACGAAATTGTGAGGTGGAAAAAGGAATGAAAAATAAATTACCCCCTTAAAACTAGTTTTCTTACCATAACTTTTTTATTTGAATTTTTCTATTTTTTCAATGTTCTACAAAGTTTTTGGTATTTTTAGAATACACTTTTTTTGTGGAAGACTGCTAATCAATATCTCTTCATTTAAAGGATTGACGTCATTTTTAATACATTTTTTAAGCTATCTTCGAGAATGTGCAGATTACAGGTTAACAGATATTAGCAGCTCAACTTAACGTTAGGTTATTCAGCAACTTATACGCTCTAAAAGGATGTAAAAATTTTAGGAAGGTCCAAGAGGGCACCTAACAAATTTTCCAAAAAGTAACTAAGCTTCTTAATATATTATGTTGCATTTATTGTTTATTAAGTCGTTTTTTTTTTTTTTTTTTGTCTTGATTATCGAGATTTTCACGGCTGGTCTCTCCCGTCGTAGTTACTCAAATTCCCTTTTGTGGGTATTTTCGTAACTTGTTCGGAGGTGAGATTCAAACTCGTGACGTTGGCGTGAGAGTGGCGTGGATGTTAACCACTACGCCGGGTCGCCCCCTTTTATTAAGTCGTTTGTTGAATCACATTATCCAAAATTTGATTTTTTTTTATCAATATCTAACAATAACTTCAAAGAAAACTTAGTGAAATATCATGTTTTGAAATCTAAAAAGGCACCTTTGGACACATAAGGGTTAAAGTCTTTCTTTTAAGATTTTAAATTACTAATTTTATATACTAGATTAAAGAATTTGAATAAAAGATTTCAGATTCAAGATTGGAGATCAAAGATTTAGACTCTTGAATTTTGATTTTAGATTCCAGATTTTAGATTTTAGATATTCGATTGCAGATTTTAGATTTTAGATTGAGGAACTCAGATTTAACATATTTCTTCTTAAGATTATTGGTTTTGAATTCAAGACATTGAATGCTTCCTTTAAGTTCTTAGATTTCAGAAATAAGATTTTTAGATCTTAGATTTTAGATTTTGGAATTTGAATTTCCTTCTCGTGGGTCAAATTTTACACCTTGTCGACGGTGAGAGGGCTTATCTCATGCTATAAACATGCATGTGAGACCAAGAATTTGACCAGTAGTGAAAGTAACACATATGCTACTCATTTTTTTCACTGCCACGTCGTAAAACGTTTATATAAAGGCACTAACATCAGGTGTGATACTTGCGGGTTATGCCGTAATTCACTCTTAGACTTCTTAGCTCGCTTTGATTATTGATAATTGGAAGGTCGATGCGGAGGGTCCGCTCAGTGAGGATCTAATATTTAACTTACTATAGAAGGGGGGGGTTTTTTCCCCATTCATTCCAACCGTTTCCCCTTCCGTTCCCCGCGCTCCTTTGGGTTTTCCATTTATTACCATCATGGCAAAGACCCGCATCATTGAGGTAAGCTCTTCAAAATCACCTGACCATTAATAACAAATTCAATCCTACCTCCTAACACTTACCGTTAAATCATCAAAACAATTTAGAAACAGAACTAGACGTAGAACCTGCTATTCAGTGAGACAACAACATCTAACAACAACAAACACGAGACAAACAGATAACTAACTGCATAACTAACAATAGTACAAGAGTAATCAACGGATTCATATATCTCTGTGAGACCACTTGATGTAATATAAATTGATTTGGATTTAATATGAAATTTATAGAACGTGTGTAAATAAATACAGATTAAACAAGTAACCAAAAAGAAATACAGTATCAAACACATAAACCGGCCATAACAACATACAAATTATTATAAATAAAACAAGACACAAAAATACACAGTTCACTGACGAGTCGAAAACAAAAAAGGGAATCTCTTTTATTAAAACTATTTGAATCTTCACGATAAAAACAGTGACCAAATGGGCACCATAGCCTAGGAACGTCTGTGTGTTGATTTAAAATAGAGGCTCATAGAAGTGAATTTTACCAATAAAATGGTTCAGTGCAGATTAAAAATAAGGGCCAAGGTGGAGTGAAAGGGGGGGGCGGCGGCCCCCCCGCCCCCCCAACATCCCCCCCCACCCCACCGGAAACAGGGAGACGCGGGGTGGCGCGGCTCGGGCAATGCTGCCAACCCCACACAAGCGAAGGGGGGGGGGGGAGGGAAGAGAGCGTACAATAAAAAATAATATTATATTTTTTATTTTCATTTGATCAATAATTTCAGCACGCTTTGGAATCTTTTTTGCATTCCAAAACCATGTAAGAGCCGGGAACAGTACGACAGGCATCAAAGGCACAATTTGTATTTCAGCATTTCAGCATTACATTTTATTTAAAATTGCACTTCTGAATTTCAACTACTATATTCATAAAAGACTGGCATGTGCTTATAAGCAATGTAAGATTATATTTTAATGTTGTGTTTAGTGGCATTATGGTAAGATAAGCCATTTATTTCAGAAATCATCATATCGGACTCTTTGTTCACTCCAATTGCTATATTTGAAATGTAACTAGAACAGTATAAAGAAGAAATATTACAACATGTCTTATAAAACAATATCTTTTATTGAAATTTTATCTTTGATATTTGGAATGATCTATTCTGTTTTCAGCTTTTGCAGGACAAGAAGGATATTAATACATATCTCATTTTAATTTATTTTTCAGTAACAATCCATTGGTATTATCATTCAAGTTTGAAATTTGAATAAATTGACATGTTTGTCTATAATGATATCCTAATATTTTGTGTACAAAATATACTAAATATTAAATTACATATAACGGGGAAAGGGAGGGACCATCAGGGCACCCAAGTAAGACGATTTGGATAGGGAGCAAATCCTCCCTATTGTTAGCATTTCGCGGAACGAGGGCGGGCTCTTCGACCCCATCTATTGGGTTTATTCCGTCAATCGAGGGCTCGATTCTAGTGCTGTGAGTGTGAACTTGCTTTTGGAAGGAGATTCTTTTCCCTATATTCGCGGGTTTCGTGTAAGTGTCTCTGCTTACGGGCCCACCCAAACGTTTTTGTCTCTTCATACAGGAGCTTGATGATCACAAACAACAATAGGATCCTGATCAAATCGTTTTTCAGATTATTCCACTGCTATGAAAAGTAACCTTGCTACAATAGATGGTAGTATTACATCATCATCATCATCATCATCATCAGTGCAGATTTAAAATAAGGGTTTGCTACCACTGTGATACCTACAAAAAAAAAAAAAAAAGAATAAAAAAAAAAAAAATTAAGATTTTATATCTTAAATTTTGGATTTTGGAATTCGAGTTGAGTTTTTTTAATTTTTGATTTGAATATTTTTAATGTTAGATTTCTGATTTTAGATTTACGATGTTGAATCTTGGATTTTAAATTTTGGATCATAGATTTTAGATCTAGTATCTGAGATTTTGGATTTAACATCCCAGATGTTTGGTTTAATGTTTCAGATGTTAGATTTTAAATTTAGGATTTTATATTTAAGACTTAAGACTTTAATTTTTTCGATTTAGGGTTTTGAATTAGAGATTCAAGTTTTTGGTTTAAGATGTTTAATTTAAGAGTTAAGACTTAAGGTAAAACTTGTTGATCATAGGTTTCAGTATTTTATGTTTGCAAATTAAAGATTTGAGATTGTATAGATTTTGAGATCCTATATTATCTTATTCAGGTTTTACATATTAGATTTAAGGTTTTTCGTTTTAGATTTCATATATAAG
Organism: Aedes koreicus; assembly: GCA_024533555.2. Lineage (NCBI taxonomy): Eukaryota > Metazoa > Arthropoda > Insecta > Diptera > Culicidae > Aedes > Aedes koreicus. The sequence goes on along the minus strand of JAHHFK020004938.1, from coordinate 70,033 downwards.
ATTTTAGATTTTGGATTTAAGGTAGATTTTAAGAATTCAGATTAAGAAATTCCAGATCCAACATTTAGAATTAAGAAAAACAATAGAATGAAGACGACTCAAGTGTACAGAAGAGGAGATTCGGGCCTAAGCCAGTCTGTTTAGGTAAGATGAGTAGGAAAAATGAATACTTTGAACTGTTACCACTACCCCAATATGCCAATTCGAGATATTTTGGCTGTACGTGATTTGGAGTTTATGAAACTCATTTATGTGTTTTTGACTAACATTAGCCTTAGATTGTAGTTAGTTTAACCTGTATGTTTACTATAGGTTTTTTTTTATCTGTGTATATGTGTGTGTTTTTTTTTCTTTTTCAAAAAATGTCCATGTCAAAAGAAAACCATAAATTGTATAGTTATAAGTGTTTAGATAATTTAGAATTTAAATGTAATGTGTTATGTAAACCATACTTTAAATTCCCACCATCTTTCCCATCCGTAATTTGTAATTCCTATTAACCTCGAGACGGCCGCGAGTAATTGGCTCTATCCTCTTAACTTTAGTTTTAATATAAATGATGTATAAAAATATGAAAATTTGGCTCTGTAAAGTTGATTCGATTGAGCCTGTACAAATGAATGATTATTAAAAAAAAAAACTGTTACCATTATTAAAACTACCCAGCATAACGTGACTGTACGTCGACACAGTCCTTTCATCGCCTAACAATATGAGGTTAAGCTAGAAATGATCTTTTTCTACTAAGTATGTCGCTTCTAATTTATGTCATTTTGAGAATTTCATCATGACAACTTACTGTGGTATGCAATTCCAGTCTCCTAAGAATGGTCCGTTCTTCGATTCTCATGTAAAGATGCCAGTTCCGTTAGAAGTTAATATAAGGCTGGAATGGTGATTGGAACATTACATCAGTGTCGTAAGTTGGTGGTGAGGTCATTGGTTGGGCAGAAACCTTATTGAACTCGAAATATTTCATCGATTTTATAGGAGAAAACTTTGATCATAAACTTTTTTTCTAGCATGAATTTCGAGGAACCTACCTTAGCTCATCGAGAATCGGATTTGGCCATAGTTATCAACTTTTCACGTGAAGCAACACTTTTTCAAGACCATCTTGAAAAAAATAAGACCCAACTGCACTCTAATAACAGTCAATCAGTTTCAGTCAACCGTCAGCACTCATAAATTTTTCCCTTTTTAAGCGCATTTTGCGATAACACTTAGCCGCAGTCAACTGCGTCTAATCTCGCTCACTTTCTAACTAGCGTTTACTTGGTTCAACTTTCCTTTCGACTGAAACTCACCAAAAACAAAAATCCAAGCCAAAAACCATTAGCGATAAAGCAGTGCATTTTACGACAGTTGCCTAATCTGTTATCAACATTTCCATCCATGTCTGGTCGATTTTCCAGTTCATAGCAGTGACGACAACGACGACGACGGTTGACTGACTTCTCGACAATTCGTTCCTCTGCACGCACTCTGGTGGCTTGACTTGATATGGCACTAAAATTGTGCTGAGCTCAGTACCTCGGCTAAGGCTTTCTATAACAGAAAAATAACAAAACGATTTGATGCGAGGAAGATTGGCACGCTCGGAGCTTGGCGACTGGATTTTTGGTTGAGGGAGGAACGCACATAAAATTTTGACTCATTGCTATGAGTGTTTGTTTTTGTTTATCCGAAGTTGGATGCGATATCAGCAATGGTGATCTTCCGAAATGGCTAGATAGGTAATAACATTTTAATAAAAAGGAAATTCTGGCCATAAGGTATGCAATGGGAGATTTGTTGAAAATGTGTGGAATGAGCTTCAAGTATGACTTATCTTAATTTGTAGCTATATGAAAAGATCTATGATTTCCAAAAAAAGAAAAGGTTTTTGATATAGTGGTCCAATCTACGAAATCATTTAACAAGCCTGGAATCAGAAGTTTCGTTGTATTCGATGGTTCACGAAAATTAAATGAAACGAACGGCTTCAAGTCCAGGAATTTTGTAGTATTTGCGATTTTTCAACACCTTGAAGTGTGGAAAATTATCCTTAAATATTCGAAATTGTATAAGACTTAAATAAACCACTGACACGAGAAAAAAAAACACTTCCACATCTTTTCATCAATAAATTAACAGGAAATAAAAAAACCTTACCTGCATTAATTTTGACTACAGCGTCAAACTGCAAGGACTGCTAGATCCGACAAACCATCAAAGTGCGACTCCACTTCCGAAATCAACACCAGTTTTTGGGCCGCACCGGAAATGGAAAGTAAAATTACCTATGCTAAATATGTGGGTAGAAATTCTTCGCAATGCTGCTATCTCTAGTTGTTGCCACTTTCCTCCTTTATTAAGCTTACTACCAATGCACCCTGAGAGTGTTGCGAAAATGAAAGCTTGTGTACGCGTTGAAAATTTTCTCCCCCGCATTGCATGTGTGAAACCCTTTTTCGACTTTTCCATTCGACCAACCGACCGAGGAGCGAATTCACCACGGAAAACGGCATCCCGGAGTGTGTAGTTGGTATGTGAAGTAACATATTTATGCCGGGGAGTTGATTTCATCCTCGAGACTGTCTTCCTTTTTGCATATGTCCATGAGTGGTTGTGCTTGGGAGATGTTTGTCGGCCCACCAGAGGCGAAATGTCAAAAGTAGGTTAGAGGTGCTACACGGAGAGAGAAACAAGTAAATACCTACGAGGGTACACAGCGAGCACATATGGATTGAGGCACAGCCGTCCTACCCTTCAAACCCAGTAGGGATCTGAGAAGAAATTCGTTCTTCGTTTTGGATAGTCAGTAGGGATGTGATTTTAGCTGTGGTTCTGATTGAGAGAGTAGCAAATGAATATGCAGTTCATGAACATCCCAACAAACGGTTCGTTTCCCACGCAGGAATTTGAATTAATTTCAGGTCATTTCAGCTTCTTCAAAACAGCTTCTGGCAAGTAGCTTCACTTCACGCTTGTGTAGATGATAGCGGATCGTGAAGGAATTTAGAATGACATTTAGGGTGAGCACAATGGCTTTCTATGTTGCGACCTTTTGCATGAGCGGAAGCCTAAGTCCTGTTTGAAGAGATTCCGATGTTGTTGTTGAGATAGGACCAAGCCATGGGGATTTTGCTACATTCTACTCTGTGAAGGTAAATGTCAATGACGTACATCGTACCATAGGTCTGAGCAGTCTCCTTGCGTATCATTGTGTGTCGAAATAAGGACAACGCCCCTGAAGTTCATCAGAAACAGACAAGTGAGCCTCTGCTGGAATGTGAGTTATTACGATTACATTCTTCGGGGTCCGTTGATTTAGGACCGTCTATATGCAGAAAGCTCCCCCAAAATAAGTAAGCACGAGTGAATTTAATCCATACCCACGTTCCGTCAAAACCAACAAGGTGGTGTCTCTTGGTAAGTGAATTCCTGCAAACGTCATAGTTGCCGCTTGAACCAGCTATCGAGTCAGGTCGGTGAGGTACATATTTCACGGCCAACCCTCGCCTCGCTCGTAGATCAAAGCATACGAATTCCACTCCCTCTCTGCAAACATCCAACGAATGCACAGAAGTATGAAATCATATGTACATACGCCGCACATATATGGGTTAACGCGCTCACACGGGTGATTCTCAGCAGAGCCCCAAAACGAGCGGCTCGGTCTTCAGCCTCCGGTTGAAAACAAGTGAGAAATATTATCCTTCAGAACTTTATCAAAATGTAATATTTTATTTCGCCAAACAGAACGAAATTACACGTTTCATGCTGCGGTTTCCGCTCTTCCTTGATTTCTCGAATGCGTGGACTTTTTCCGTTTTTCTCCATGCAGTACGGGTGTTTTCAAGAACGAATGAAACATAATTTAACTTGGAAGATATTACACACGGCTGCTTCAGCTAACTAACATACGGGTATCGCAAAACCAACTCGGTGAAACTGTACGTCACTTGTCTTTGATTGACATTACCTTTTTGTTTTGAAACATTTTGAGGATTTCAATAAAATTCCACGGCCATCTAGATATCGATCCAAATTAGAGTCAACTTTTCCACTTCAACATTGCAATTGGTAGGGTATGTGTTCCTTGTCTCAGCCTCATATGCGGAGATCGGTTTCATTTTTTTAAATATAATTCATGAAATATTTTAGCTGAAAGCGACATTCAACTTGTTATACACTTGCTAGGATAAGAATAAAAGTGTATATCACGAAAAACATTTTTTAGTTAAAACAAAAAAAAAACAATTTTAGTTTTCCCTTCGTTGCATACCTTGAGCATTGTGTACACTTTACAAACGGCTACCGTGACGAAAAATTAAAATACCTGACGCTAATAACTCGATTGTTTCTTGATAGTTTTATTTTTTAGATTTTTGCGCTTATCAACTAGAGGATTTTACGATTGCCATTTAAATTTCTCAAGTATTAGAAATTTTTCAAATTAAAGGTGAATATAATTTGTGTACAAATTCATTCATCGGTGTTGGAAAATTTTAAAGAATGTTTCGTTCTGTTAAGTATCAAGAAATCTTCAATCACGAACAACTATTTTTTCGAACACGATATTCCGAATTAATATTCTCTGTACATTCCTATTAGTAGCGTCATGAATAGTTATTCTGTAGTATTAACGATTCGCTTTGGATAGAGTTTTAGTTTTAGGAAGAAATAAGTTTTGAGAAACTGTGGAAGTAAGCTTCATTTTTATGCCAACTGTATGCCCAAATTTCGGAAACGCGTTAAGATCGAACATACGGAAGATCTTCCGAAACGACCATATACTAATGCCGAGCGAGCTCGTGTTTATTGGGCGAGCCTGAATGCAGTCAGAAGTAATGCGTTGCCAACTACTGGTTGGGGCGCTGGAGAAGGGCCTTCATTTCGAAGCCGTACCATCATTCAAACCAAACGTTCCTTTCCAGGGCCGCCGAATAATGTCTAAGATGCAAATAATAGAATGTTCTAACATGCTTACTCACTTACTTATGCTAACCTAACGTCTTATTAGAACAGTACCTCCGCTACGAATCAAACGGTTCAAAGTAGTCTACGTCAACCGGTCGTGTGTTAAACACAACTTTACCCTAAGACCGTAACTCACACCAATATACTCTCAAATATTTTGTCAAAATAACATAGCAAATCAAAACAAAAACAAATGTACTTGGACCAAAAGGTACTGAAAAGCGCAAGAATACATAGCAAGGTGCAGACTGCGGACTTCGGAACTAGGGGTTCTTCATCAGTGAACCAATTTCAGATCACGAGTTGCACATTGATTGTTGGTTCTAGTAACATTTCAAATATAGCAATTGGAATGATCGAAGAGTCCAGTTTGAGGATTTCTGAAATAAATGGCTTATCTTAGCATAATACCACTAAACACAATAATAAAATGTAATCTTACATTGCTTATAAGCACATTATAATTGTACCAATTTAAGTCTTTGATGAATATAGTAGTTGAAGCTCAGAAGTGCAATTTTGAATTAAATGTTATGCTGAAATGCTGACAAACAAATTGAGCCTTTAATGCCTGCCATGTTGTTCCAGGCTCTAACATGGTTCTGGAATGCAAAGATGATTCCAAAGCGTGCTGAAATTATTGATAAAATGAGAATGGGAAATATACAATATGATTAAAAGGTACACGATCTTCATTCGCACCCCCTCACTTCGCTATTGTCAAAATGACAACATTGCCCAGGCTACGCCAATCAGCGTCTCCATGTTTCAGCTGGCAGTATTTTGTGATCATATGACTCGTGGAGGCGTGAGGTAGGAACTAGTGAGGACCAGAGGTCGGTCGCACCCTCCTGCGAAGTTGTCAACTCACCATTTGAAGCACGGTAAAACGTTGGATCTTGAAATGTACACATATTATAAATTTGAGGTTTTTAAGTGGACAAGCAATTCTCAAAAATCTTAAAAATCTTGGTCTATCTCAAAAATCTGTAATCTTTACATACAGATATCTGTATGAAAAAAATGAAAAAAATCTGTGTTAATCTAGATAAATCTGTGCATGTGGCAACCCTGCATGTGGCCCTTCTAGAACGTACCGCCTTCCTGCCGTCTACACGGAAGGTTCAATCACGCCGTGTTGGGCTCCGCGGTCTGCACGCCTTCTTGTTGTCAAGCCGTCCAATTTTTGGTTTGCATTTACACGGAAGTCAATACAAGAAAGCATGCAGAAGGCGTGATCGACAAATGTCAGTTTCAGATGTTACTTTGTTTACTTTCTGGCAAGAGGGATTTCAATCGATTCGATTTTTGTCTTCAATAAATCTGATAATTCGACAAAGATTTTTCATTAGGGCAACAGCCAAACGTAAGCATTAGCTTTTTCTGCGAATTTCTCGTGATTGAAAACTCGCCTGATCAATACATTTGTCATTTTGAAGAGGAAAAGTTCACCTACCCGATAGAATTGGAGGCTTAAGATTTTTCATAATGGCCTAACTGACAAACGTAAACAATAGCTTCTTCCGTAAAATTCTCGTAAATCAAAATCTTCCAATTCTATCGACTAGAAGGACTCTTGTTCTTCGAAATGGCTGTAGTAGATTATAGATGCAAGTTTCCAGAGTCGAAAAATTTAAGGAAGAAGCCATTGTTAACGTTTATCAGGTAGGCCCTAATGAAAAATCTTTGTTGATTTCAGTTGTCAGATGTCCAAAATAGTCAAAATTTTGTGAACTATCACTATGTGGTTGACAGCGATGCAGGGTAATAACGGAACGCGAAGTATATAATGTTTCGGATACCGATGGCGGCAATGTTGGTGGTTCGGATCTCATTTCGGCCGTTCAACATAAACCCTCAACTGGCCGCCTCAAAAGCCAAGCCGTCGTCCAGCATGATCGCTTCCGCAAGCGTTTTGCAAGCTTTTCTTTTTCTGGGGTTACCCGGATCTCGTCTTGCAATATCTCTGCCACAGTTTTGATTATTTGCATTTTTAGATGATCGTCAACCAAGTTTTTGAAATAATTGAAATTCATCAGAGACGAAAATTGCATAAAAATCAAAAGTAAAAAAAAATATGTTGCACTACTTCCACAACAATTTTTATCATAATAAATGAAAATGCAAAATAAAATCCGATAAACACCAAAATCCTCTGTCACAATTCAAAAAATTTGACACAAGAAGGCATGAAGCGATTCAAGACGGCGTTGTCAGCACCTCCAGCAATAGATCATTGAACGATGGTGTCATCTATGCAGTTTTGACAGTTCAGGGAGCTTGTTTACGTGGACTTAACATATTTTCGGTAAGATCAGTTTGAGATATTGTGCTCTAAATTCATTACAATTGAAGAAAAATTGCCGAAAAACAGACACCAGTGCTTATTTTTACATCATCTCCTGAATCTAATCGTACAGAATCCGGAAAAAGCCAATGAAAAATTTCGTTTGAGCGGTTCAAATTCTAACATCTTGTAAACAAGTTCCCCGAAATTTAAAAAAAGTGAGGTTAAAAACGTCGTCGAAAAATATTACGCCTTCTGAACGGTGTGATGCGTTTATACGGAAGGCGGTCTTGCGAGTCAGAGAAGGCGTGAAGTAACTAGCTTCTTGGCTAGAAGGCAATGTAGTACGGTGAAGGATAGACGGTATCCCAACTGAAGGTGTGATTAAGCCTTCTATTTTGTATGAAGAAGGCATCAAGATGCCGTGTGTGTATTCAGGCCTTTAGATTCGCCTTATTGAAAAAAGCTCATAGATTTGTTACCCGTTTTTGAGGGCCTGGATTGGGAATAACATGTTTTCAACCTGATCAGATACAAATGTGTGTGTGAGCAAAACTAGGTCATTTTTAGTTTAAAAAATTTAACTACTTATATTGATGTATGTATGTATGTAATAAGCCACCATCCTGTCGTGGGCCTTGCCCTGCATGCGGTTCCACTTAACAGAAAGATCATGCTTTGTTACCGTTCTAAATTCAACAAACTGCTGTATTAAGGGCCAAAAAGGGTTGGGCAGGCCCGTAAGCAGAGACACTTACGCGAAACCTGCGTAAATAAGAGAATCTCCTTCCAGCAGTATGATCCAATAAAACAAATAACAAAATACGCAATTCAGTTAAACTTTCCACTAGATGGTTTGTTTGAGAAATGCACGTCAAATTCATTGTTAGAGTGGAATGTACCAATCATAAATGATAGACACATGTATAAAATATGGAATATGTAAAGGAAATAAGTATACATAAAGTGTCTGGAGTTTGATACGGCCAAATTGGTAGCCTGTTCTGGATAATGATTTCGAAATCGTATACCTTGCGTGTCCAAATTTCCTTTCTGCTGGTTCTAGGGAGCAATAACATGTAACAGTTGATAATACAATCAGAAGCACTCTGTGTAAAAAGTTGAATTAAAAATCAGAATGCTGGGCAATGTTTGCTAACGTGTTAAAATTAGTTACATTAACTGTCAAACCTGTGAAGAAGAATAATTAACCTACAAGGAAACCTAGTAGACTTTTCGTAATACATAAGTCCGAATGTCTGCCGCAGATTCAGTCGAAGCCTCATGTATTGAAGGCACTTTATACGTCTAAATCAGAGGAGAATGGAGAAGGTGTTAAAAGATAGTTGGACATAAGGAATAATCTAAATTATCTACCAACTTAAATTGGTATAATAATAATGTCAAAACTAAGGATAGCAACAGTAATGATTAAGTAAGGCGCTGCATGAGTGAGGTTAGTCCAGAGTTGGTAACATGTCTATTTGCGTAGCAGAAAATGAAAAATTCATTCAGTAATAAGTGCAACGCAGATTCAGTTGCAGCTTCTTTAAGTCAAGGCACCAGACACTTCCTTATAGTAAGAAGAAGAAGAAAAAATCAAAATGATCGTTGGACATAAAACAAACAATAATCAATAGTATAAATAATCTATGATGTAAAAATAATAAACCTATACCTATAATAATAAATCATGAACCAGACTATTGATAGAAATGATAATGATAAAACTGGTAATAATAGTGATACACATATTGAATCAGTTTGTTATGTTACAGAGAAAAGTATATAAAATATAGTGAAGGGATATTATAACATAAAATAATAATAAAAAAATATGCACAGCTAAAATACATAAAAAATTCGATCGTTGCATATTAGGCTGAGTTAAGGGACACATACCCTACTTGATTTGTTTTGAATCACATATTATACGTTATTGCATTTTTTTTTATTATTTAAAAAGTGACAATACTAAAACCTGCACTAATGATACATTTACGCTATGGAAACTGCAAAACTCTCGGAAACAAACTCAGCTCGTCAGTTATTCACTTTTCAATCATAATGTTCTAAACTAACAAAATCTATTTCGTTAGTGATTTTCTTGAGGTCACAGCATAGCTGACTACTACATGCTAATAAATAAATAAATAAAAGAGGTCTTATCATGCGGCAATTTCAACAAAAGTATCACAATTAGCCATTAGCCGGTTTGGTAAGCAAGATTGTACGTACAAATCTGAAAAATCCTAATAAATCGATGATCTTGCTGATGCCATCCTCGTTGCAAGCAAATACTCGAAAATATGAAGGTCATGATATGAAGGAAATAATACGATGTTGTAAAGAAATAATACATAATGTACATGTAATAATTAAATGCCGCTATTTGCCTCTTCCGCTGCGATGTTAAATGATTGAAACTCTAAAATAAAGTTGATCACCTGGAAGCCTAGCAAAATAGCAAAGAAAATTTAAGCAAACAATTATGCGAAATAAATTTCATATGAGTATGATTACTGCCCAAAAACGGAAACGCAATCCATCCATAACGAAAAAAATAAATAAATAAATAACATGAAATTCTTCGATAAATCTTTTTTCCTACTTGACCCATAAATGATTCTTTATGTCTGTAGAATAGAAAATGTAGGATCACAAACAATGTTAGTTTTTGAATTAATTATTTTGAACGAAGATTTTTTTTTGTCGAATTTGTCGTATCTCTCTCTAAAAAAAAAATATAAAAAACCATCCTATCTTTTCAAATACATAACGTGAGTTAGGTGGGCCGAAACTTTCAACGATGCAAATGCGAAGCTGAAAATAGCATTAAAAAATATTGTGAAGGGATGTTATAATATAAATTGATAATAATTATATTTTGAATGTTTACATGTCTGCTGATCCTGCTGCAATTGTAGACGGACTTGCGTTATCATAGCCAAGAGGGAAGAAAACAATTCAAAATTACTATACAATACTTGGCAATTCCATGGATGATCTGAAATTATATACCGTACAGCTATGTTGCGGGGACGCACGCTCCTTCCCAGGTGTCTACTCACCATATTGCACCCCTCAAAAATTTAACTACTTATATTGGTAGCACTAAATTGTAATTTCAACCCAAACAATTTGTAAGTTTTTTTTATCAAATGGTGTCATTCTGTTCAGTTGAACGAGAGTTATTAGCGTTCAAAAACCTTACACATTTTTCAAAATTTTGAAATGACACTCAGTATGTATGATGTATGATATGTACTACCACCCATTGTAGCACGGAAACTAAGTCCGACAGCAATGGGCTCTCCTCTCTGTTAGACTTGATCAAGCTTTAATAACCACTGATTATCCTAATCATGCCGTTGTATGAAGGGCCAAAAAGGGGTTGGGTGGATCGATATGCAACATCACTTATACGTATCCACAGGGATATAAAGAATCTCCTTCCAACAACAAGATTGAACAATTGGTCAAAAGAGCAAGCTATCTAACATGAGGATGCCCCAATGGGCGGGGAGAAGAGCCCGCCCTCTATTCACAAACTGTTAGCAATGGGGAGTTGGCATTCCCACTCTCCCCATCCAGAATGCTTCAATCGGGTGCCCTGATGGTCCCTCCCATTCCCATGAAATATTTATATAATGGTGTATATATTTATGTGAATGAAAAATACTACAAGCATTTGTATCTATAATATATGATCTTCATTCGGTTGATCCTGAAATGCAAGAAATGTTGTAAAATGTTAAAGTGTAGAGTTCTGTGGTTCGCGCTTAAGCACGTTTACGTTCGTTTTCAGCGATAGCAGCATTTCACCAAAATTTTGATTTGAAGTATCCTGAAAAAGTTTATTAAATCTATTGAAATTTTAAAAAACTAACATTTATACATTTTAATTTACTGTTGCCATGGTCACTATTTGCTACTTGATGCTGATTTTATAATAGCAATCCGCTTTTATATTTGCTGACCTAATAGTTATTGCTACTGAGTTAGGAATGGGAAGATTTAAGTGGAAGGGAGTTAAAGATAAATGGGCAAAAACCAATAAGTAATGTTTTAATCATCTTTGAAGTAAAATCAATAAAACAATATTACCAAATATGTTTCGTGTTTAAGCCAGATACTGCCTAAATCAGGTTTGTTGCATGAAAATGTGAAGGTCATGATATGATGGAAATAATACGATGTTGTAAAGAAATACTACATAATGTACATATAATAATTAAATGCCGCTATTTGCCTCTTCCGCTGCGATGTTAGATGATTGAAACTCTAAAATAGCAAAAATTCCAACGTGATATAATGAAATAAAGTTGATCACCTGGCATCCTAGCAAAATAGCAAAGAAAATTTTGGCAAATAAATTTCATACGAGTATGATTACTGCCCAAAAACGGAAACTCAATAAATCCAAAACAAAACAAAAATTAAAAATGAATGACAGGAAATTCTCCGATAACCCATTTTTCCTACTGGTCTCATAAATGATTCTTTATGTCTGTAAAATAGAAAAGGTAGGCTCATAAACAATGTTAGTTTTTGAATTAACTAATTTGGACGACGAATATTTTTTTTTTTTTGTAGAATTTGTCGTATATAATCCTCTCTCTAAAAAAATGTAAAAACCATCCTATCTTTTCAAATACACAACGTGAGTTAGGTGGGCCAAAACTTACAACGATGCAAATGCGAAGCTTAAAATAGCATTGAATAATATTGTGAAGGGATGTTATAATATAAAATGATAATAACAATTATATTTGTATTGTCTGCATGTCTACAGTTCCTGCTGCAATTGTAGAAGGACTTGCATTATCATAGCCACGGGGGGAAAAAACAATTCAAAATTACTATACAACACTTGGGAATTCCATGGATGATCTGAAATTATATACCGTATAAAGAATACTTCCATTTTTCGTGGTAGGGTAAGATTTCAGCATGCTACTTTACCGGGGTCACGCTGCCTACATCGCCTTGGTGCGGCTGTCACCTAATGTATAGTTGACGCGATACAGCGTTTCTTACTCAACCGCTGGATGCCAGGACAGACGCTGTTTGAGCCGCACCTCCTTGGTGGACAGACGCTCGGCACGCACCTCCTCAATCTAGCTGAAGTCAGAAGGACAACAGTGCCCAGGCTGCACTACCAGCTAAGTACGCAACCCTTAGCTGGCGGTCTTTGTCATCTCTTGACCCGTGGAAGCATGAGGTAGGAACTTGTGAGGACCATAGCTATGTTGCGGGGACGCACGCACGCTCCATCCCAGTTGTCTACTCACCATTTTGCAGCCCAATTTTGAAATGACACCCAGTATAGAAAAAAGAAACGTAGTCCTACGTTGAAACAAATTCGTTCTCTGAAAAAGTAATAATTGTTAAAATCTTGTTTTACCATAATTCTCAAAAACAAAAATGAACATAGGAAAGACAATGAGAAACAAAATCCATGCAAACGACCCATAAAGACAACTGTTGCCTTCATTGCAGATATAATGTTATCACTCTGGTCCGATTTCATTCTCCAGCGTCATAGCCGTTGCCGTCGTCGTCTCGATCGGCTGACAGGATAATTTATTTTACAACTGCGACAATTTCGCTTGAGTGCGCTCCCAGAATAAAAGTAGCAGCCATATTTTTATTCATGGCCCATCCACCGTTTCCCCATCCGAACCCAATTCATAAAGCTCCTCCTTATCGGAAACCATCACAAAACACAGGAAAAACTTTGCCGAAATGAGGCATTAAATAATTATTCGATTCTACCCCTCAAGCTGCTTTCCTTTGATTATGTTCTGTTTTCTTCCTGGAAAAATCGAACTCCCTAAATTGGAAAATCAAAATTCATTATTCATTAGTGATCGGAATCAACTTTCCGCTTTGACCCCCGACTCCAAGAAGCTCGTTAGCAGCAATCACCAAGCGGACAGCTGGCCCTGGCTGAGTATGATTGGTTTCCTACGACTCTTTATTATGTCGGCGAAGAAACGCACCCGAAAGTCAATGAGGGGAATAGTAATTTTCCACTTCCACTTCGCTTATTCTAGACCGGAGAAAGTGAGGTGGCACCGAGCTTCGGCGGCCTTGGTTTAACGCTTCATCGGATGCTCGCTTGTTGCGTGTGAGTTCCAACAGACAGTGAAATCCAATTGCTTCTCCCGTTAGGTAATTATTGGAATGTGTCATTCTTTTTAGAAACAAAACCTCTGACGGTCACCAATCAAAAAGTAATATTTCAAGCTTTTCTAACTAGCGAGTGTATGAGGCCGTTTGCTTTGATTGAGGATGTTTTGGTAACGTCAAAGTTTCGCAGCAAGCAGTAGAAAACGGTGATTAGGATCAGGGGAGTCATAAAAATCAATTTGACTTATTCCGCTTGAGTGCTGGGCGTACACAGGTTTCCAACCATAGCTCATAAACAAAACAGAAACCGGTGAGAGTGATAGGAAGGAAAAAATCAATCGTCCACTATAGAAAACTGCTGTTGAACTTAGTGGGAACTGAAACCCGCGACATATTTATTAGTGTGCTCTATCCTGCACGCATAAATAAATTTAGCTTTTCTTTCTCGGTTTGGTTCCTTCCTCAAAGTATGACGACGGAGTCAAAAAGCGAATAAAATATGGGCTCATTAGCGCCACTGATTGGCGATTTAACTGCCAGGGCCATAAAACCCCGCGTGGTCCCTATATGGACGAATCTCACTGCTCATTCTGCCCGTCGGGTGAAAAGAGCAGCGAGAGAAATGGCGCGACGAAATTTATGGGCAAATAAAAATAGAAAAGGATATCGGCTCAGTAAATCGGCGTTGACATTTTGTTGTGATGTTTAATTAGTAGTGTGGCGGACGGCAACAAGCCGGAGAAGGTCACCGTGTGGGGTGGTTTCATGGTGAATTTGGTTACCTATGCTTAGAAAGGTTTTTGAATGTCTCTAAAGTTTTCCAAACATTGGTAGAATCGAGGGTTCTTGATTTTTGGTAAATTTTAAATTACGTTACTTTTGAAAGGTAACGAACTTCGAAAAAAATCGGGAATAGGTTTCTAAGTTCCTCTGTATTAGAGTGGAACCCGGGAATGATAAATGTATCGGGAATAACAGCAATAAAAACAAAATAAATGTGTGTTGTACGCATGTTTTTGTGATGGTTTTAATGGGCTCATCACAGCATGCTGTGCATTTAACTGCCACCTTTCGTTTGTTTACTTCTTTGCACGCTTTAAATTCTTCGTTTCCAAAATGTCGCGTGAAATTAAGAACACATGGCTAAATGAAAAGAGTGTAACTATGCGAAAATGGAGCTGCTTTGCAGTTCTACCTGAACAGACTAAGCTGCGTTCCTTCCACACATATACCGAAGATTCAATCTGGCAACTATCGATTCACAGCATCTGTCCCAAGATGTTATATGCTGTTTCTGTTTTCGTTTCCTCCTCGCGTCACACAGTGCCCACTGATAAGGCTCATGTCTTGAAACTTCGACACCGCCAAACCGAGCGCATCGAACCGACGATGGTTGATGGGGAAATGACAGTAAAACTCCTCCGACGATAGAAGAGGAAGTGATTAGCGCAACTAGGCCAAACACGACAGTTTTATAATTAAAACTTTCGAAAACCAACTAAGGCGATCGAAACTTTTGCCGTCGCACTAACAGGCGCTGTTGACGATGATATGAGGACGACGGCGCCTCAGGGATGATCACACTCACGCAAAATGACAAAGCCTGCAGTCCGCCATCATTTCACCTGTAGTCGAGTCGAGGGAAAACACACACAAAAACCTGAATCTATCCACCTATGGAGAGATCAGGCCCTTCGAAATTCAATTTATGATATGATTCACGGTCGCTGGCCAAACGGAGGGTTTCGATAACTTGTCTATGGATGAGTAATATGGCTTTAGGCACTTGGTTTGACCACCATTGAACACGTTGAATTCTCATGGGATTTAAGGTGTCGATTTATCATTTGTTGGTCCAAGTCCGAAACTACCCACTTCCCCTACCCGAAGCATACCCGGATGTACAGAATGTGTTCTTGGGCACTTTTTTTAACCACCACTGTACTGCTTTTCGAATTCTCAAATGATTTTAGTGAGTCTGGTAATAGACAGGATTTAGTATACTTGTGGAACGAGATGACTTGCACCCCTCATGCCACTTGTTTCAGAGCCAGAAGACGCGTGCAAAGGGACTGGGTGGAGCAGACATGGTTCAGAAAGGGAGCAGCTTAGGGTTCCGAGCGGCCAGGGCTGCATTAAAAGGCGAGATAAAGTAAAGTAAGTCTACGAAAGGGCGGCCCCCCCTGCGGTCGTGACAACAACCCGCCCGCCAAACACCCCGGATAAGCTTAAGATCATCGAGGGGCTTTTCCCCCAGCACTACCAAACGACTTTGCCACCCACACCGTACGGCGAGGAAGAACTAGAGACAACGTCAAGGATACGTACGTCACCAACGAGAGGCTCGGACGGAATCCCCAACTTGGCACTGAAAACGGTAATCCAGGAGTTCCCGGACATGTTCAGGACGAAATATCTGGAAAAAGGTCACTTTCCCGGGAAGTGGAAGATCCAGATGCTGGTGTTGCTGCCGAAGTCCGGAAAACTGGCCAGCATGCCTACTGGATACACTTGGGAAACTCTAGGAGAGGATTATCCTCAACAGGTTGACAAAGTATGTGGAGAGCGACCTCAGCCTGTCGGAGACACAGTTTTAATTCCGGAAAAGGAGATCAACGGTAGATGATAGCAAAGAATGATAGTTGAGAAAGCGAATAAGGCGTCCAAACAGAACCGAAGAGGGAAGCGTTATTGCGCTATTGCGTTATGTCCCAGAAAGTCTAAGCACGACGTTGATGCGCTACTGTTGCTTCCAGATGACGTTTAAACAGCTGATCATTACTTTGTATCATTGTTTACAATTCAATCAATAACCCTGTGACTCTCAAGTTCCGGTGTATCTACTTTTCATGAAAATGCGAGGTATTTTTCCGGAAAAGCGTAGACAGATCGTGCACAAATGTGCACTTTATCCAACGTTTTGCTGACTCAGTAGCAGAAAATGGAAGGTGTGATCATCGGAGCATCATCGCGTTCATAACGCGATTCCTAAGTATGGCGAGGAGTCTTCCTTTCAGGACAAGAAAACATCTAGAAGTAAACCAGACCCAGTTGACCAAAACCTGGACCGGAAAATCACGCAAGCTTTCGCCCGTAAAAAAGGGCACTTCCGTTCGAGATGCGGCCAAAAAATCTGGGAACTTAGAAGAGTAACGTCGACCGAGCAAAGACACGAAATGGGTTAATGACTTTCAAGATGCAGAAGAAGCCATAACGAAGTGAAAAACAAGCAGCATCTGTCAAACCAAGGGCCCGTAAATTATAAGAGAAAAATGCTGTGTGTAAAATCGGCATGCGCAATTATGGATGATGAATCCTACGTGAAATTTGATAATAAGACGCTTCCGGGTGTGCAGTTCTACACGGTCCGTGCTGGTAAAACTATTGACGATGCCGATAAGTAAATTTTAACCTAAAAATTTGGTTAAAAAAAGCAATGGTTTGGCAAGCAATTTGTGAGTGTGGAAGGAGATGAATCCTCCAAACTGTCCCCAGGAAAGACCAATTGAAACTTTGTGGGCTCTAACAAAGGCATATTTGCGCAAACATGTTAAGGCAGAGGATTCCATAAATACATTTGAAAATTACTGGAAAAAAGTATCAAAAGTAATTGGCAAACAGACTGTGCTGAAGCTAAAAAGATCAAAAGTCCGCTCTTTGGCGTTCGATACAATGGATTTCGAAAATGTCACGTTGAATTGTCCAGATCTTCTCGATAGTGTGGAGCTAGGGCACGTTGGGAGGGATGGCATGCTGCCGTACGTTCCGCTTCACCGGGAAGATCTCTTTGACCAGAATCTTCAGACTTTGTCTGTCCGTCCCAACGCACGGAACGAAGTAGCCAATCTGCCTTCCGTCTTCCGTTTGAGCTTCTGTTAAATCCTCAGGTCGCTTAAAATGGTCGGACTGACGGAGCCAGGCTTCCGCTAGATGGACTCTCCCTTCTCCAGAAGTGCCAGAATCTTGTAGATGTTTTCGCGGTCGTATTTGGCTGACTCGAAGTGGACCACGATGGCGGACTTTTTGAGGCCCGAATGAAGCAGGCAGTACGAACAAACCATAGATCGAAGTAATTTCACTGTTCTCGCCATAGCTGCCGTAAAAAAACTGATGGAGCTGTCAATTTTTTACACAGTATATAGGCAACTAGTATATATTGACTACTGACGGGTGGACCGACCACCACAGGTGACAGGGTAATCGCATGACAGATCGTAACATTTAGTCGCTTTTTTAAATGCACGCTTTATTTAAGCTTTGCGAGGAAATATATCTATAGGTATGGCTTTCAATGGTTATTTAGGGCGACTTTCAAGTACTTGGTTTGCTTCATCGATTCTGGGTCCGCAGTTTTAGGTGTCTCTGTGAATTTCTTCTATAATTTGTCGTTTACAGTCACTACAATCTTCACCAGACCCTCGGATCCGAATCGCATACTGTTGTTAAATCCGGTAGAAGTATTATCAAGCACGGTCTAAACTTCAGCATTTGCCGATTCTTTCGCTTCAACCAGAAACGGTGCCTTGGATTGCTTGGTGTCTAAATGTGGTTTTTTCCTGTTGCAATCTATTCAATTTTTCTTTTTACTGCTTTTCAGCTCATTCATGTCCGATCCTTTTCATGTTTATTCTTCTATTGCTGCTCTAGATCCAGTTGCTGCTGTTTCATCTTCCGTTATTGGTTTAAGTTTTGGCCGATTTGCGCAGTCCTCAATTTCTTCCTCTCAATCATCAATCATTATAGAATATATTGATATAATCAATACCTTAGTCAGTAACTTCTTCTGCTCTTTGATCTTTTTCCAGAAGTTCTTTCAGTTTGATAATCTTATTTGTGTCTGGATGTGGAATATCCGCCAGTGCATTGCCAGTAAAATTGTGCCACAGCTATCGGAACTATTGATTGCTGCCCCTAGGTTGAAATCATGCTCCTGCAAGTTAGCAGCGTTTCCAGCTCCCACAGGAGCATTAACCTGCGATGGACGATTGACTAGCTGGGTATCTTTGATTGAATCCCGCAACACAGAACAAGTGATCAAGTGTTAGAAATATAATTGAAGAGATGAGTCGAGATGAGGCCATATATTACGCGATCAGCAGAGCCGTCCATCAAAAACTCAAATCTCAATCAGATTTTCGTGCGTGTGCCACCGTTCACTGGGACGTCCCATCGCAGATCACCATTGGCCTTTTTCAGGGCCACCACAATTTCAAGAAAAGAGTTAATTTTACAGCACAAAATATTTAAAAACCTGTTCAGGCTAGAAATGGAGCACTGTCAAATGCGTGTTTCTTAAACTTTTCCTTCAGTCGAAAAATTTTCTAAGAATGAAACAAAGGTAATTTTATTTAATTTCATAAAAGTTGCTGAAACAAATCATTCATCGTTATTTAGACGAAATTCGCACATTTTTCTGTTGATGCCGGTCATCAGCGGTCATCAGTCATGGTTTTGGCTAGCCGATTCCACCAATCCTTCAGCTGGCCAATGTCACTGGTGACTGTTCCTTTCATCTTCAGTTTCCGCTTAATTATCGCCCAATACTTTTCTATTGGACGGCACTGAAGATTATTTGGTGGATTCGGCTCTTTTGGGGTGAACTGGACCCCATTATAGTTGTAGCATTGTAGGACTTTCTTGCTGTAATGGCAGCTTGATCTTGATCTGACCAAAACGTAACAAGACCATCATGGGATTTAACGGAGGGTAAAATGCGACTGTTGAGGCATACTATTATATTTTGTACACATCCGAGTAGAAACTTTTTTATCCGTCAACAAACTCTGATTTTCTTGCCACAGGTAAAGACACCTTGCCAAATCATGATTTTTTTTCGCGAATTTATCCGCAAAAATAAACTTGAATCCGCCAGGAACCTTACCACGAGCAGGAGCCTTGTAGAACATGCACAGTTCAAAAGAAACATTGAATATTCTGCGTTAACTAATGCACATAAAAGAAATGCCACATTTGGCATAAATTAATGGGATATTTCATGTAAACTCAAGCCAGATATCGCTGCATTCCGGCCTGTTGTATCAAAGATTGCAAACGATTTCTTTGTTTACGCTTGATTTGGCTTGCAGTTAAACGAGGGGAAATGTTACGCGTCAGTTAAAATTCATTATTTTTCTCTGTGTGAGCCCCGAAATTTGTTTGAAATCTGCTTTAGCATATGCTTCATCTTCGATCAAGAGACGTCCATGAGTTTCGTAAGAACTTGGTCGAATAACTTACGGGCCCGAGTTCTTGCCACTGTTTGTTGTTTTATGCTTCGGTTGGGTTGTTTACTTGCTCGGTAAAATTCATAATCTTCTCGGAGATGGATTCGGCGCAGAGTACAATGGTCGGCTTTTTGTTTTCCGTTAAATCATAATCCGAAATAAGGAGAAGAATTGATTTTTTCTCAACCCCCCCCCCCCCGCCGCCGTCGCCCACTCTACCCCCCCCATAAATTTGTTTGTTTTTCTCGGGGTTTTTTTAAATTTTTTAATTTTTTTTTTCACCCCCCCCGTAGAATTTTTTTAGAATACCCCCGTGTTTTCCCCCCCCCAAATTGACGTGGAAGTATTACCCCACAAACTTTGTACAATTTTTTTTCTTTTCTCTTCTTGCATGTTGAATATCTTGGAATTTCGTTAGTTAAAAGAAATTGACAAAAATTGCCGATTTTTCATGGGTTTACCTTCACCCGTACTGATGAAATCTACCCATGCAGCATCAATCATAGTAACCCATGAGTCAGCAGACAAAATTTGACAGCTCTATCAGTCGAACTCTAACCGTGATGGCAAAAACAGTGAAGCAACTCCGTTCAGAAGTGTGCGCGTTCAAAGAACGGCACCACGCCGCGTCGAAAACGGACATCGTGCGACACTTTGTGGACGCCGGATACGCCCGTTCCGGCATCTACAATATCTTGGCACTATTAGACAACAATCAGAGCATCGAAAGAAAGCCCGGTTCCGGACGGCCGACGACCCTGAGCGACAAGAAGCTCCAAAGGATGCTGAAGAGGAAGACCGAGGGAAAAGTGGCTACATCGCTGCGTGCGCTTGGCCGGGAAGGTCGGTTCACCCGGCCAAACAGTGAAAAAGTACCTGGCGAACATGAACATACATGTCAGGAAGCGGAAGTCGCGTCCACTGGTTTTGGAGGTGCAGGCAATAATGCAGCGGCAGCGGCTGAATAAGATGGCCAACTCGATTTTCCCGGCGAATCGTGACGTGGCGGTGGTGATGGGCGACGAGACCTATCTCACCCTGGATGGCAACGACTGGCAGGGCACTTCGTATTTTACTTCCCCCACGAAGGAAGTGAGCTCCGAGGTGAAGTTCATTTCACATACCAAGTTCCCCAAGAAGGTGCTGCTGTGGCTGACAATCAGCGAGAAGGGGATGTCAAAGCCGCTCGTCTTTCGCTCCGGACTGGCCATGAACGGGGAAATTTACAGTACGAAATGCCTGCCGGAAGTTGCGTCGTTCATCAAGAAATACCATAAGGGCGAAAACGCGGTGTTTTGGCCGGATCTGGCGTCGGCCCACTACTCGAAGCGATCGTTGGAGGAGATGGAGCGGCTGAATATCGATGTGGTACCCAAGTCGGCAAACCCGCCCAACGTCCCCAGCTGCGTCCCATCGAGAATTTCTGGGCCAACCTGAAGCGTAAGATCTACTCCAACAATTTTGTCGCGAAAACTGAGGAGGAATTGATAAATAAAACGAAGAAAGAACTCAAAAATATGCCTACACGCATGTTATCGTCGGCCATGGTGAATGTTCCAGTTAACTGCCGGAAGGTCGATCGCAAGAGCGTATATTTTTTTTGCAAGTAAGCATAAATAATTACCTTCCATGGGAAATTTATCAAAAGCAATGATCTGTCTTAGCTTTTTTTTATCATTATCCGAAAAAAAAGTCCATTTTTTTAATGCAAACGTTATAAACTGTGAAAAAATAGTCCTAGCAGAACTGTTTACACACAAAAAAACGCTGTGAAAAACTTACATATTCGACCACTTAGAGCGCTACTATCTCTACAACGAAGTGCCCCATTTCTTAGTGATCAAGCCTTTATTAGAAAAGAGGTTACATCTCATCTCATTGAAGGGTCTCCTGCACGATGGGAATGGCTTTTTGCATGGCTTTGACAGATAAAAATTTTTTAATTTAATTTTTAATATCTTTCTTCTAAAAACCCCCAACCCCCAACCAATCAACTTTTATTTTACCCCTTTTCTCAAAAACTGGACGTATTACAGCATTTTCTGAGCCCATATTTGAATTCAGCGTGGCGAAATCTATAAAATTCAACATACATACTCGAAGGGAGTGAAACACTGCCGACTAGTGTAATTGCTTGTTCCAATCGATCAATAAATATTTTAACTTTGATTACACATTATTACGTATTCCTAAGTCACTTTTGGCTGTCCCTTGTAGTTTTTAGTGGTTAGGCACAAAAGTGAATCCCATTACCGCTTTTGGGAGTCCACACCGTGCTTACCCAACAACACAACAGGTCAGGTTTTTGATGCTTTTAAAACCTCACAACACCTCGGCTAGCTAGCCAGATTTTCCAACGATCGCAATAGCCTTCTCCCAAACAACGGTAAAAAGGAAGAGCCAGCAGGTTATGATTTGCCTAATTATTTCTCTAATTTAACCATTCATCTTGTCCCGCAAGATACAGCCAACACTGTTATGGAGGCCATCAATTTTTACTAACAAAAAAGATCTTACTGTACGGGAGCAGAAGCCACTTCGTGCCAGAGTTGTAAAAGCGTAAAACCCCTCGTTTTTTTTCTCCTCCCAGAGAAAAGCTACATCCGAATGTGACCAATTTTGGCTCTTCCGAAAATAACAGCAGTAACACTTTTACGACGCCCGTTGTTATAATTATTGCCTCCAGGCAACGTCGTCGTCGTCGTCGCATCGATGGAAACAACCTGCTTAGCTCATGGAGTCGGAATGTTTATTATTCCGATGTCTTGCCGAAATCGCTGCTTTCTTCTTGATTTCAGAGATTTAAGTCAAGAAAGCCGAAGTCATTATCTTCGGATGGATCGTGTTTTGATTTGGTAGAGCAGGGAAGAACTCTTTCACCCCATATCATCCGGTCATGTTCGGAAAGGGAGTGATGGCGATAAAACGCGTGCAAATTTTTTACGATCCAATTAAAAATAATAAATTCGGAATTTTGGGGAACGGAATGAATTGTGGGTTGATCCCGTGTGGTTTTTAAAGCTCCGGCTGAACCACATTGATAAGAAAAATTAGGGGAAGCCAATGTGTCTCGAGTTCCATGTTTTATGATGAGGATTTAAGAATTTGCAAATTAATCATTTTAATTTGTGAGTTTGTGAGGAGTACTAAAATTGCACATCTTTTTTACTGCCGTTCGAAGTGAAACTTTTATTCCCTGCCTAATTGGAATTAATTATAATTCACCTCTAAGATTATCAGTAAGAATATTCCTTAAGGTTTCTTCATCCCATTTGATTTCAACAGCTTTCAAATAAATTGGCTCAACGCCCACTTAGCCGCAATCAAAGCCACAATTGATCGGTGGACCAATTTTAAAAGCCTCTTCAATCTTACTCGGTCGCATTGAACAAATCACATTTACTAATGTAGGTCTCCCCTTTTTCTCGCATATTGTTCGTCGTCCGCTTGGCCGGTTCCGAGATCCGATTGGAAACCAACGCTTTGCACGAAACCCCCAATAGCTCGATTTCCACTTCTCCGGAAATTCTATTTAAACTGATTGATGGATTAGATAAATAATAGATTGGCTTGGTTGCGCTTTGGTCAACTCTACCGGCCATCAAGCTCTGGACTGTTGCTTCTACTGCTGCATGCATTCGGATGGTCGCTAGCACTGAGATGGCCACACGAAGCGAGGATCATCGCTCTTTAATTGAACGTGATGGATTAGTGCGAGCGGGGCTTAAGATACTCTTGTCGGTTTCTCAGGAAGATTCGCACTTCCCTCAGTCGGTGGTGCTGCCACGAGTGAAGGGCGATATTAGCGAGTAATTAAAATAACTCATTTCACCCTATGCCCCCACTTGGCGCTGGTTCGCCAGGTTCGTTTTCGCTGTAGTGTCTGAAGATGGCAAGTCCAGATCCTCACCGGACTTGACCCTTTCCCCTTTCCGCAGCTGGTGAGTGACGTCGTTCTGTGCATCGCACATAGGAGTATTTGACCCAACCAGGTGGCCAAAAGTCCGAGATGAAAGATGTATGACTTTGTGTGGATTTAGTAGCAACCAGTGCTGTATAACTAGTTTCAGAAGCTGAATTTATGAATAAAATTTTAGATAATGATAAAATTGTAGCTCTTGACTAATTCTTCAGGTTCGTTTAAAAGTACATTGTACTAACTGGTCAAATGATATTGAATGATCAAATTTATGCAAATAATCCAGTGCATTAATTGCATTATTGGTGATATTTGAAAATCAGTTTCTGGAACTAGTCATCGGCAAATGAATCGCATTGGGTCGAAATGAATATTTACAGATTATTAATTGGCTTTTATGCGCATTATCATGAATTCTCGACGACCGTAAATTTCTTAAATTCTCAGCACCCCCCCTATCTTGTTATTAATAAATGTTATTCCTTGTGTCTAAGTTTGCATGAAAGTGCTAAGGGGTTTCAAGAATTTGACGTTTGAATTAAGGGGCGACCCCGGCGCAGAGAGATCGCAGTAGACTCTGGTAACAAATGGAAGTGTTTTCCGTAGCTGTCAATTTTTTTTCGTAAATTTATTTGTCGCGAGTGAAAGGGGGATAGCTTCTATGGAATCAGCAATGAAAATGGATCCCGAAGAAACAAATGACCCTGAGAGTTATATTGAAGAAGAAATGCTGATATTTGCCGATTTCTATTTAACTACCGAAGAGCTAGCTGATTTTTAGGTTCGAGTAAAGGTAATTGAAATTCACTCGGAGGGTCCCATTATACAAATCAACAATTATGTATACAGATGTTGGTAAGAATTTGCTCTGGGAACATTTCCCTGGAAGAGGATGAGGA
Organism: Aedes koreicus; assembly: GCA_024533555.2. Taxonomy (NCBI): domain Eukaryota; kingdom Metazoa; phylum Arthropoda; class Insecta; order Diptera; family Culicidae; genus Aedes; species Aedes koreicus. Next base: position 45,604 of record JAHHFK020004938.1, on the reverse strand, counting down.
ACGAAAAAAACGAACGATCCACTGTACAACCCAGATCCGCCAAAGTTGTATAAGGCCAGGAAAATAATGGCCGATCGTCTGAGCAGCCACCGCCGCCGCCGCCGCCTGGAAGAGTCCATTTTCTCGTCTCGCCGCCGTCATCCGTCCGTCTTACGCTGTTTTGCGTTCTATGAATTATTCTACCGCAAAAACAGAACTGTGACCGCTGATTTCGAGTTCGCAAATGGACGATTCGGGGCGAAGACGAAAGTGCCGCCCTCGTTGAATAATGATCGCGTAAATGTGGTGTAAAATTTTCCGTTGAAAAAGGAGCATTTCCAGCCAGAAACGCTAAAAAATATATTGATTTTGTCTCGACAGTTTCCGGTTTTAAGAAAATTTTGTCCATATGTTCGTTTCTACCCAAGATAACATTTTTCATAAAAAATCTTTAAATTTCATGGAATAATTTTCTATAAAGGCTTATGTAAAATATGAATTTTATTTTTTCAAAATATCATAACATGTTAATGATTATAATGATCAAAATGTCATCTGAGAAAAAGTTGTAGGTCATTAAATGTTCTTCAAGAAACAAATACATTGAAACTAAAATAAGCGAATTAATGCAAAAAAATATAAAACATAGTATTTTCTGATGAAACTTTACGAAAAATAGACTACGTTTTCATTGTTAATAAAAAAGCACATAAAAACTTTTTTCGTAAGCCCAGCCGTTCTGAAGTTATTGCGAATTTTATTAAAAGGAAATTTTCTTGTAACAATATTTTCAGCCATTTTCAAATTTGTGTCGCAATGTCCTCAAAAAAATGTATGTTAAGTGATAGATTATTGAATAAGAAACAAATCTTTTTCAGACATGGAGGCTGTCAGCCTAAACAACATCTACAAACAAATTAAACTTAAACAAAAACAATCGGAAAATCATCTCAAAACATATACATTTCACTCCTTCTTCACACAACACAACTTCTAACTTTCAAACTAACACAAAAATTTGCCGATCCTGAATGTGCTCGCGATCAACAATTTCAAATTTCGTCCATATTGCCAACCCAGTCTGATAATGAAAAATCGTGGATGAATACATTTTGATGTGGACATCACGACTAACAATCAAAAAGGGCCAAAAAAATTGCAAAAACATACATTTATTTTATTAAAATTCGCAATAACTTGAGAACGGCTAGGCTTATGAAAAAAGTTTTTATAAGCTTTATAATTAAAAATGATGCATCAAATCTATTATTGGAATATCAAAAAAAAACAATTTCAAAATTTTCTAAAAATTCATAAATATTTAAAAATAATAAATAAAAAATTACAGAAGTGACCATCTCAAACTGTTCACCAGTCCTTAAACATAACTTCAGCTTTTTTTAAAAAAATTAGGAGGATCGAATGGGGAGTCCTTTGAGAAAATCAACGTTTTATGTCTTTTAAGCATGAATTTACAATTTTTTTAGTTTCAGTGTATTTTTTCTTGAAGAACACTTCACTACCAACAACTTTTTTTTGTCGACATTTTGATCAGATGAGTCGTTTGCGAAAAAAAAAAAATTGAAAAAAAAATCCAAATTTTAAAAACCAAAATAAGTCCAGGATGATTTTGCATTTTTTGATGGAAAACATAACTTTGGGTATAAACCAACATATGCACCAAATTTCATCCAGATCGGAGAGGGTAGGGTCCAACTGGTTTGCTATTCTGGCTGGTAATACTCAGAGGCGAATCAAAGAAGGTGACATGTGCCCTTGTTTTCCAATTTGCAGTGCTTGATCAAGAACAGAGCGGTGCTACAGTGGAACCGGAGTGTTGAATATCGAAAAAAATAGTATACGGTGATTAGGTCATGCCGATGATCTGTTGAGCATTGGAGCGGTCCCATGCTTTTGGCGAATAGTGCTATTAGGTGCGCAACTAAGTTCTCGCTGTTTTTTGGTGAAAAAGGAACTTTATTTTGAAAACAAAGGTTACAAACGAATTATTCAAAGTATTGCCCATCACTAGCTACGACTTTTTCCCATCTTTCTGGTAGAACGTGAATACCATTTCGATAGAACTGTTCGTCTTTTGATGCTTTCCAAGAATCAAAGCCATTTTGAGTTGTCATCATATGAGTGGAATTGTTGACCAGTGAGACCATGTGCCATCGAACGGAACAAGTAATAATCGGAAGGTGCAATATCAGGAGAATATGGCGGGTGGGGTAGGACTTCCCATTTGAGCGTTTCCAAGTACGTTTTCACGGGTTTCGCAACATGAGGTCGAGCGTTGTCATGCTGAAGAATCACTTTTTCGTTTCTGTGCTCGTATTGTGGCCGTTTTTCGTGCAGTGCTCGGCTCAATCGCATCAATTGAGTTCGATACCGTTCCCCGGTAATGGTTTCGTTTGGTTTCAACAGCTCATAATAAATAACACCAGCTTGGTCCCACCAAATACACAGCATAACCTTCGCAGCGTGAATATCCGGCCTAGGCGACGATGTTGAAGCATGCCCGGGCAGTCCCCATGAATGTTTCCGGTTTGGGTTACTGTAATGAATCCATTTTTCGTCACCCGTCATAATGCGATGTAGAAAACTTTTCCTTTTTTGCCGCTGGAGCAGTTGTTCACAACATTTCTTGGCTTCAAATCGTAAGGAACCCAAGTTCCTTGCTTTTGAATCATTCCCAACGCATGCAATCGCTTAGAAACGGCTTGTCGGGAAACTCCTAATCCTGAACCAAGCTCTTGCGTTTGACACGGATCCTCATCGAGCAATGCCACCCCCCCCCCATCCCAATAAACCCACAACCACCACACCCCCCCACACCCTAAAAAACCCTCCATAAAAAAAAATATTTTCGTTATTCTATTTTAGGCAAAAAAAAATGGTCACAGCACCATCTGATTCGACATCCTGCTATCAACAAGAAATTCATAACGAGACCTCCGAAGGCTGGTGCAAAAGTGACCAAGGATCAAATTATTGGATGGTTTCTGGAAGTGGAAGAAAACCTCAATGATGTTGATGTTGACCTCTCGATCTTCAATGATCCACAACGTGTTTTTAATTTTGATGAATCGGGCTTCCAGCTTGTACCAGCAAGGTTTAAAGCTCTGTGTGACGCTCACGCCAGCAATGTTTACTTCGTGAACAACAACTGTGACAAAGAGAATTTCACAGTACTTTTTGGAAGCAGTGCTGACGGTGAGCTTACGCCGCCGATGATCATCTATCCTGGCAAACGAGTAACACGTGAAATCGCTGAGAATATTCCAGCTGGTTGGTCTGTAGGAGTTTCGGATGAGGGATGGCAAACTTGCAAAACATTTTTCGAATACATAGCCAATGATTTCTACAGGTGGCTTTTAATTAAAAAAATGTCGAGTTTCCGGTTATTGTCTTCATCGATGGACACAAAAGCCACGTTAGCATCGAGTTGACAGAGTTTTGTGTGGAAAAGAAAATTATATTAGTTTCTCTTTTCCCAAACTCGACCAGGTTCCTTCAGCCACTGGACAAAGTTTTTTTCGGGCCGTTGAAAAAAATATGGTTTAAAGTATTGAAGGAGTTCGTTTCACATAATAGCGACGCAAGGGTAAACAAGGCTAACTTTGGGAGACTGATGAAAACAGCTGTCGAGAGTTTTTCGAACTCAAAAGAATGCCTCAAAAAGGTTTTAAAACCTGTGGCATTTGCCCATGGAATGTGAACGAGATTGATTTTAGTACCTTACCGTCGAATGTATCAGAAGAAGAAACCAGAATATCCGATGAAGATCCAACCACTGCCAACGCTAATTCTAACCCTATGGTTCAAGAGAAAACGGTAGACTTTTATCAACAACAGCTTAAGTTCATTGAAATGGGATTGGATGAAGAGGTTCTATCTAGGTTCTCTGACAACTATCTCAAAGATTTTTGGTATGGTCCTCTGGAGGAACTGGCGCTATTCAATTTTTGGAAAATTGTTAAGGACAAGTCCGAAGGCCTGATGTTTACGGAGCCCCTCAACCAGTACGGTAGTGTTTCTATGGACTTCACTATTGACGAAAGTGGCATTTGTATTCCAGCTGTAATGATTAATGAAGAATCTGCGCTTGGTAAGCTTTTTTTAAATTCATTTTTTTGTTGAACTAATAAGAATGTTTTTCATAGGTAATGCATCAAATATTGAAGATTCTCTCCGAAATGCTGAATCGGCAAATGAGGGAGAGGAAGTAGGATCAAATCCTCAACCCAAGGACCCTTTCGATGATGTGCTCATTTGGCCTAGAGTGGACGACAAGAAAGGTGATCGCAAGCGACGAATTCAAGAACATGTTCCATCCGTAGCAACTAGTACCAAATGGCTAGAATGGTACAACAAGAAGGATCAGGCGAAGAAAGATCAGGAAAAAGCCAAGCAAGACAGAATCGCGCAAAGAAAGTTGCAGAAACAAAAGAAAGATGAAGGAAATCTAAAGAAGAAGTTAGCAAGAGAAGACAAGAAAAAAGTAAAAGCAAAGCCAAATGCAGGCAAGAAGTCGAAGTAGAGGATGAAAGAAGAAATCAAATTAAAAACCGAGAAGAAAAATATGAAATGTCCACGATTAATTCGTACACATATTGATTATTAACTTCAATCTTTTTTTTCAAAACCATTTTCTTATAAAATTTCAATGTATTGGTAAGAAGTAATTGTTTTTCACATAAGGATTAAAAATGAATAAAATTTGTCAAAAAACAATAAAATCAATCTGCATTTTTTTATCGAAACAACTCCTTTTTGTTTGATTGACCCATAATACTGGGAATATTGGCCCATAATTCTGACTTAGTCCAAAAGTAGCCCATAATATTGAGAATGAACATACCTGTCATTAAATTATTGTTTTAAATAATATGTTTTTCCTGCAAAATAATACACACAGAAAATCAAATTACAATATCAAATAATATTTAACAATATTTTTCTTCGATTCATCCAAAAAACATGGTTCAATCATTTTATTTGGCGTTTTTATCAATAATTTAGCACCACCAATATGCTTAGCTGGCCCATAATAAAAAAAAAAAAAAAAAAAAAAAAAAAAAAAAAAAAAATTTCTTCCAAAAAAAAAAAAAAACCCGGGCGCGCCCGGGTCCGGGGGGCGACCCAAAAAGTGCCCAACCCAGGGGGGAGAAAAAAAAAACTGCGTCTTTTGGGTGGGGGGAGAAAAACATGTGTCCGATAGATTAATTAAAGGCGATTAAAAGCACATTATTCAGGTTTAGCGTGTGCTCAAGGGCTCCAGAGCGGGAGTTGACCGGTGTCTTGGGAACTTGAAGAAGCGTGGCGAGAAAACGAGAGAGAGAGAGATAAAAAATACGCTGAAAGAATGAGTTGAAAGCTGCCGGTTGGATTGAAAGAAAAGGAAGTTGGAAAGAGGAACTGCGGACGTCGTTTTTCGGCTTTGAGGTGTGTGCATTTGCGAAGAGATGAACTGCGCCAGGCTAGTGCAAAGCATTACGGAGAACTGATGTGTATTTTCGCGGAGGATTGGTTCTTATCTTTCACACCAGTCAGACACGGTTTAAGCAGTTAATTAGCTAGTTCCGTTTTAATGAGTTCGTTTTGTTTCTTTCGCAGACGGGCTTGCAAAAAAAAAAAAAAAACTAGATGAAATGGGAAACGGTAGAGGTATTATATTTGGTTAATACTACCAGCTGAATAGTTTGCTCCCATCCACTTAAGAATATCCTTGAGATAGGACACTGCAGTTGAAACATTATTCCTGAACTACAGCTACAGTTGAAATATTATTCCTGGATGTTACAAATCAAACAATTTAGATGCATATTGAAGGGATAAATCGGACAGCACAGACACTTTTAGCTTTATAAGGAGTGTATCGAAAATAAGCTATCCACAAACTTTCTTTCAAATTATGTTGAAAACCGATATTTTATTCATACAAAAAATCGATCCTTTATTGTACGAGGTTAAACTTGAACATAATGAAGACCGGATGAAATTTAAGTTATTCCTTCACGAATTTTCGAACTTTGGATCGAATGCTCTTCATCAAGTTCCGGACAAGTGTTGCATCGCATTTTTTGGACGCTTGAGCCCAAATTTTTTGAACTCCTGCATGTTCCCAGCTGCCTTACCAGTCTTCTTGAAGACCCTCTTCACGATTGCCCAGTAACGTTCGATGGGTCGAAGCTGAGGGCAATTTGGTGGATTGATATTTTTCTCAACGAAATCTATACCCTTTTCCGCAAGCCAATTGAGAGTGGTTTTGGCATAGTGAGCCGACGCTAAATCCGGCCAAAACAGTGGAGGTGTACTATGCTTCTTATATAAAGGCAACAATCTCTTCTGGAGACACTCAGATCGATAGATTTCCGCATTTATAGTTCCGGTAGTGTAAAAAATGGTTGACTTCAAACCACAGGAACATATTGCTTGCCATACCAGTACCTTTCGACCGAATTTCTCCACTTGAATCGACCTGTCCGCATCGCTCACATCCTCCCCAACGACGGCAGTAAAGTATTGTGGACCTGGAAGGGTTTTTGAGTCCTCCTTTACATAGGTCTCATCGTCCATCAAAACGCATGCATCCGGACGCTGCAAAAGACGCGAATACAATTTCCGGGCCCTTGTTGCTGCTCGCTTCTTCTGTTCTGCACTTTGTTTCGAGATTTTCTGCTTCTTGTAGGTCTTCAGGTGGTTTCGCCTCTTGATACGCTGGATCATTCCGACACTCGTTCCTGCTTTTTTGGCCAAATCACGTATTGACATTGATTTGTTCTTCATGATTAGAGATACCACTTTCTGCTCCAGTTTCGGGTTGAAGAACCGGGTTTTCTGCCTCTTCCTGGTAGCTCATCCAAAGAATAGTGTTCCCCAAACTTATTAATGATGGTTTTAACACTCGCATGATGAATTCCAAACCGCTTCGCCAATTTTCGCATAGTATAATACCCTTCTCACTAAGCCATGTGTCCAGAACCTTAATTTTCACTTCCTTTTCAATACGCGACATTTTGAAAACGCAGAATCTGAACTGCACAAACAAGTAAACAAAAGAAAGCTGACAGTCAAACGCACAGCATGCAGTGTTCAGAGCATAAAAAACCATCACAAATACATGCGTACAACGCAAATGTATGTGGATAGCTTATATTCGATACACTCCTTATAAGAAATCTATCTATATATACAGGGTGTTAGGTTCCTTAATTCCTTAGTTCCTTATTTTTAGGGGCGATAGGGAATGATATTTGAAGAAAAAAATTGTTCTACGCATATGGTCAAATCTCAAAGTTTACGGAGCTATTGAACTTTTAATGATTTGGTTAGTCTTAAATTTGCTGTAACTCAAAAGATATTTCTTTCTCCATTCAAAAGCTGAAACAATTTAGATCAGCTATCGCTTCTAAAACAAATTTAAGTTTAATAAGATGCTACACCAAAGAATGCTTACTTTTTATTACAGTTAATTTACAATTTTTATTGTACGAATCTAATTTATTCTCTACAGTAAACTGTTCTTGTTTACCTTTTAACAATACTGAGCTATCTATTGATATCACCTCTATTGTTAGAGGCTGCACTGTGTTGGTCTTGTTTGTCCGGGACTGCAAGGGAATGACCAGTTGCTTCACTGAGTGCCAATCTGATCGTTTCGTACGGTGGGTGCAGCAACAGTTTTATTTAAATCTTGAGCTATTATCCTTTAATGTCTTTTTAGGGTTAAAAATGTTTTGAACAGCGTTTTTTTTTTTTTATTTTTTTTTTTAAAATTTTTTACAAAAAACATAAAATAAAAAACATTTTTAAATAAAAAAAACATTTTCTTTCAAAAATTCTCCACCCCCCTTTAAAAAAACAATTTTTCTCTCGCGTATTTTTTTAAATTTTTATGTAACAAATAAAATATAAAAAAAAAAAAAAAAAAAAAGTATATAGAACAAAATAAAGTATATGGTGTTTTTTGGAGGAGAAAAATTTTTTTAAAATAATTAAATTTTTCGCCCAACACAAAAAATTTAAAGAGTTTTTTTTCCACTCATATTTGTTTGAGAGACCAATCTATTTATACGCAAATCTTTTGATTTACCGTTGGATAAATATAAGAACAACGAGATTATTATGAAACAATTAATCTATTACAGTGGTGACCCGATTTTATCAGTCCCCGATTTTATCTACCTCCGATTTTGTCTACCCCCGATTTTATCAGCTTTTTGCACCCGATTTTATCAGCCTGTATGAACAAAAAATATTATTAAATAGTTAGTACTTTTAACAGCAATGAGTATTGCTTGACCATAGAATTTGTGGGAACGTTCCAAAATTACGATAGCTGGGGTCATCCAAAAATTACGTGATGTTTTTTAAGTTCTTCTCCCTTTCTTTGCAGGATTATTTAATACAGTCCGAAAAAAATGTATAGATTATAAATCAACACAAACCCTTCCTTCCTCATCAACCTTTACATAATTTGTGGATGACCCCATTTTATAGAAGGGGAGATATAGTTAAGGTATGCTAAAAGAAAGCTTGATCAACCATGTTGATCAAGGCAGTTAGGACTTTTCTTATACAACAGGATTATTCTATAAAGAGGATTTCATGAACCATATGGGTTCTTGGTGAGTTAAAAAAGATTCATAGAATGAGAATCCTCAATGGTTCAAATCAAAGAAAGTTTGAATAAATAACTGGATGGAAATTATCTTATATGTATGTTTGGAAACCACTCATTCATCAATAATCGTGTTGTCATTCAAACAAACTCTGGTATTTTTGGTGCATCAGGTAAAACTGCTTTATAGATTCCAGCAAACAGTCATGATGAAACTTAACAATGATTCAAGAATACAATGTTTCTTTGAAAATTTATGAAAATCTTACTGATCAGACACTTTACTTAAGCATTATTTATTCAACGATTTTTTCATTGCAATCTCCCTAATACGTCGCAGAAAGATGACATCGTCAATCGAAAGGTCTGAGGAATGTGCCCAGTCAACTATTTTGTCGAACATGCGCACAGCTTCAATATCGTTGATAGCTCCAGGCGTTTTTCCTTGATCGCGGGATGTTGAAGCTGGTGGTTCAAACTCCGGTGCGGTTCCTGAGTTGTCCGGTTCCTGCTGTTCGAGCTCCTCCTCCATCGCTGATTGATCATCCAGAACCATTTTCAGAATATCATCATCGGTATGTGCTTTACTTGCATACCTTTCCTTAGCATTATGAGGTATGGTAGCACATTCTTGATCCATGATATTCAGCAAAAACTTCAGCGGAACATCATCTTCATGTACCAGTTTGTTCTCAAAAATCACACCGATTTTCCTCCAAGATTGCTGGATTACCGTACTTTTCACTGCTGACCAAGCCTCGTGCATCCAGTAGCAAACATCCTTCAAGGAGATCTGTTTTAAGCGCAGATCCATGTAATCTTCCAAATCATGAGACATGACGTGGAGCAAAAGCTTCTCGCGATACAAAAGTTTGCAGTTTTGTATGACGTCCTGGTCCATGGGCTGAATCATGGCAGTAACATTTGGACAAAAAGTATGCAGTGATCATGCCGTCATCACTTTTGAATTCATCATTCATATGATGAGCAGAGCAGTTGTCCAATAGCAATATAGCTTTTGGAGGAATGCCTTGCTCAGCAGCAAACTTACGCACGGCTGGCCCAAACTCATTGAAAAACCAATTTTTAAATAATTCGCCTGCCATCCAGGCATTTTTGGAGCTCAAGTATGTGATGGGTGGTAGCTTAACATTTTTGAAAGCTCTGGGGTTGCGAGATTTTCCAATAATCACTATGCGTACCTTATGGTCTCCTATAACATTGCAGCAGGGCATGAAGGTGATTCTCTCCTTATTTACATTACAACCCGGTGCATTTCCCTCACTTGGGCCAACGAGTGTTTCAGATGGAAGCATTTAAAAAAACAGGCCGGACTCATCTGCATTGTAGATCATTTGAGCAGTTAGTTCACGGCGCTGTATTTCTTCATGAAACTGCTCGAGGAAACCTGCAATGCTACCCGAAGCAGCTCGAAGAATGGATTCCGCATTTTTCTGTATGTTGCGTACAGTTGTGGGATGGATGTCAAACTTTACAGCGATTTCTGCCTTAGTTGTTCCCTTGTCATCAAGGTTTCGAAGAATTTTTACTTTATCCTTAAGATTAAGAGAGCTACGCTTCTTTCTCTCGAAGTTTGCTTGTTTCGGTGTCATAATTTGAATCTATTGAATTTTGCGAATTAAAACTAACTAGAATCTATTGTATAAGGCTTGCTTCATTTAGAATTGGAACAAACTTTTGCTCATATTGTGGCGCTCTTGGTGGACGGATTTGGAAGTTCTTGGCGCCCACGTGTCGGGAAGTTGTCAGCTTCACGTATGTATTTTTGACATTCCGCAAATCGACTGTACTTTGTAAACAATCAACATGGAAGCCGAAAGAAGGGAAAAAATTGTGCACATTTATTTGGAAAATCCATTGTGGTCTGCATCTAGGCTAGCTAAACAGCTGAAATTGCCCAGAAATACCGTATGGCGCGTTATCAAACGGTATAAGGAAACATTGACGACGATTCGGAAGCCTCAAGCCAATCGTCGGAGTGGAACTGTCGACCGGAAACTGCGTGGTAAGATTTTGAAGACGATTAAGAGGAATCCCAATCTGTCGGACCGTGATTTGGCCAGAAAATTCGGTGCTGCCCATAGTACCGTGAGGAGAACTCGACTCCGGGAAGGAATCAAGTCGTATCGAGCTAGCAAACAGCCAAATCGGACCATAAAACAGAATAGTGTGGCCAAAATCCGTGCTCGGAAGCTATACGACCAGGTGCTGACCAAGTTCGACGGGTGTCTTCTGATGGACGATGAAACCTATGTCAAGGCTGACTTCGGGCAAATCCCAGGTCAAAAATTTTACTTGGCAACGGCTCGGGGGGATGTTCCAGCCAAATTTAAATTTGTTTTTGCCGACAAATTTGCACGAAAATTCATGATTTGGCAGGGCATTTGCAGCTGTGGCAAAAAAAACGAAAGTTTTCGTTACAAATAAGACAATGACGTCGGAACTATACCAAAAAGAGTGTCTCCAAAAACAAATTTTGCCGTTCATTCGATCCCACGACCATCCCGTAATGTTTTGCCAGATTTGGCAAGCTGTCATTACAGCAAAGTCGTTCAAGAATGGTATGCAGAGAAAGGGGTCCAGGTTGTTCCGAAAAACCTTAACCCACCCAACTGCCCCCAGTTCCGCCCTATTGAGAAATACTGGGCAATCATGAAGAGGAGGCTCAAGGCAAAGGGAAAGGTTGTCAAAGACATCAATCAGATGAAGACCTGGTGGAATAAGATAGCTAAAACGATGGGCGAAGAAGGTGTGCGCCGCCTAATGAGCCGTGTTACAGGAAAAATTCGAGAATTTCTTCGAAACCGTGACGAATAATTTTATCCGTATTTTTTCTTAAAAGTATGAAGAAAACGCTACATTTGTATGAAAAAAGATCTTGAATTCAATAATAAATAACTGAAATACAGGCAATTGTTTTTGTTACAAATCTCTCGGAAGCAAGCTTTATTTAGCAATTGCAAACCTTCGATAGAACTCAGCTGGTAGTTAAGCTTTACGCCAAAATAATTACACAGAAAAAAATAATGAATTTTAACAGACGCGTAAAATTTCCCCTCGTTTAATTGCAAGTCAAAGGAAGCGGAAACAACGTAATTGTTTGCAATCCTTCATACGCCATGCAACATTTTTTGCAATCTTCCATACAACAGACCTGATTCCAGAGATATCGAGACACAAACCTACGTGTGACCTCTGCGATGGTTTATTCATTTGAGCACATTACACACAGCGATGAGACGAACAATGGTTGAAACGGAACTGACGACGCTTTGATTTGTGAATCGAACTCACAACTTCGTTTTATGTTCGGAGCATAGTACCGTTATAACGGTTTATTCTGTGGGTGTGTCATTTTGAACAAGTTCGCAAAAATGAGCTTGATTGGCTGTGTTTGCGCCATGCATTCAACAGAATCACATTTCGTTGCCATCTTTTCAAATTAGGGCCATCTAAGTATCACGTGGTTTTACTAGGGAGACGGGAGGTGCAACAATTAGGACCACTGGGATTTTGTGCATGAGCGTGACAAGAAAAGGAGGTGGAGGTTTTAATTAATAGCTACAAAATGTGTGGAATAAGACTGGTCAAAAACTATGAAACGAGAAAATATAGATCAAATATTTACCGTTGAACATTTGAACTGGCAGCTTTAATGTCATTAAGAATGAGAGTTTTTACATCCCCCCTCCTCTCTCGCAAGTGATTTATGGTCGTTCATATGCTAGAACTTATTTTCTAACTAATAAATGTTTTGAAAAAATGTCCCGATTTTATCAGTGTCTCTATTTTATCAGCCCTAAAATCATCAGGGGGCTGATAAAATCGGGTCCCCACTGTACAACTTTTCTAAAAGTTATATGCCTTTATTTCTTTAAATGAAAAAGTGATTTCAATTTCTCTGAAAACAAATACCAACCTAGTTTTGATTCACACATAATAAGAATCAACTTTGTAGAAGATAATTTTGCTCCAAAACTTCAAACTTAGGCTGAAAAAGTATCTTTCCAGTTATATGCGCATTCTGGGCCACTGTGCATTGGTAGCACTGCAATAGCGGTACTAGGTTCTTCTGCACCGAATCGAAAAAAAAATGTCTGGTTTGACGGGGAGAGGAAGCACCTGAACGGCAATGTTACAGCAAACGAAGGTGGCAGGGTAATAAATCTAGGAACACGCGCAAAAGATGACAGGATCCTGACACCAACCCTCTAGGAAATTAAGCAGGTAATAAGTCGTTTGAAAAATAACATAGCTGCTTGTGTTGACCAGCTTCCAAGTGAGCTATTAACCTTCTTTGGATGTCGGGGTCAACATGCCCCGGAATGGATTTTAAAAATGCTGTAACTTTCTAAAATAAGCATCTAGACGTTTGAATTTTCTTGACTTTTCCTAAATCATAGGAAGTTACGTTTCTGCATTGAACTCAATTTTTTGGACATTGCTGAAGGGCTGTTAAAAAAAAGTAACGAATAAGGTGTTTCTGGTCTTCTTGACCCGGATCTAAAATTCACATTGTAGAAACTATATATGACCAAATTTTAAAGTCTTTGCAGTCAAAATGCTTATTAGAACTCCAATTTTCAGTTTCTGGTGAATACTGCCCTTTTCGACCCGATTGGTCACAAGGAATCCGAGCCGGAAGAGCGCATGTTTTGCCACGATCCGTGAGGCGACAACACATACAAATTTTCATCGGAACATGCCTTTCGACTGCTCGAACTTCATGATTTTTGAGTAGTTTACATCTATCCTTGAAATGGATCAATGACCATATTAGTACACGACACTGAAGAAGTCTGCACATTTTAGACGAAATACGCGTATCTGTCAAGATAAGCAATAAAGGTAGTTGGAATTAAATGGAAATTACTAATCATTCTTCTTATTTTCTAGTTACAGGTATTCCACTAAACAGCTCACACTCTCCATAATTCAAGCAAAAATAGCTCGAGACAAATTTATCGCTGTAGGATCCTTATTCAATCATCACCAACATATCAATATACAATATGGATGATTTGATATCACAAAATGCCGCAACGCTATTGGCCACTGTTGTATTGCCGCCGTCAAGTGTTCTATTTTTGTTCTCACTGATCATCGATAAAGCGTTTTATGAAATAAACAATGCCATGCAAGTTTGTTAGCGACAGGTTGCACATAGCTTGGTGGAAAATATATCTATTTGCTTCATTGCTGTACCCTGAATTCCTCGCCAAGTGAACTTAGTGTAGGGTTTCTATTCCAATTCTTTTACTTTGTCAAAGTGGCTGAATGGTTGCCATCAAGAGCCGCCGCGCTGACGGTCCTGGTCTAAATCTCGATCTCGTGACAGGCACATTTTATTTTTGTGAGCCATCTGACTTTCGGACACTCATCTCTTGCTCTCAACCTAAATATCACTGCGTACAACCTCACGCACACGTTCAATTTTTCATTTCGAATTGCTGTTGCTTTTTTGCCCACAATTAATGTTAGATTTTTCATCCAAGTTACGATCAATAGCAAGAATGGAACAAAATCAAGCGACATTGTATTACAATCTTACTTTCGTAATTTGGGTGTAGAGCGAATTACGAAGAACTTAACCTAACACCAAGTAGACCAGTTTAGACATTTTCGTTTTGCAAAAAGTTCCACTGGCTGGAGCGGGAATCGAACCCTCAACTTCATGACACAACCGCTTGAACGACGGACGACGCCGCTAACCACTTGACCACGAAGATGATGTGGGCGATTGATTTGGCCATTTTCTCCGGGACGCGGCTTTTTCAACGCCATATTGAACCGGTGCGTGGTAATGAAAATTTCGATGAGCTCAAGAGAAATTGCAATCAAACATACTCTTTAGTTTGCAAATTGATTTGGTCGTCCTGAAAAGGACAGATTTTAGTTGTTTACGGAGGGATGATCAGGCGGCGTCGACGTCGGGCTTCTTCCGCTTGCCTTGTCTAGCGGACGTGCCAGCCACATCAGGCGGCGTCTACTCGATCTCCACAGCAGGGCGAAAAACTCGGAAAAGCGCTTTTTTATCACGAGAGCGGGATACACACTTCTGAACGTGTCGATGATCCAATAATGAATGATAACTGTTCGCCATGGCAGGCCTGTTTTATATAATGGCATATACCATTACATGACAGGAAGAGGGTACTCGACGAAGGCAATACGTATAAAATTTTACAAAAGGGGACGGGCCTCAGTTGTTTCGCCAGACAGCAGCGTGGAAATGAAATCATTAGTTTTCATTAGAGCGGAGGTTAAATTCGCATCTTTTCAACTCAGGCAATAGAAAACGGCCCTTGTCAGGACCTAAGAACCCCATCCAGAGAGAGTTGATATATAGACACACTTGCTTCTGAAACTGCAAAACAATAGAGTTTGTAAATATTGGCAAGAAAAATTATAACTCACATTTTAAAACTTCCTGCAACTAACCTAATCTATTATCTGCAACTAACCCATTATGTACCTATGTACAGCAAGAACTACAATGAAGCTATCCTACCCCCTACAACGGAATATGTGAAACACATAATTGGTCTGCCGTGTTAATTATTTTTATCCAATAAAAATCTAATAAATTAATTTTACTTTAAAAATTTTTTTCCAACTTTTTCCACTATTCTATATAAATAAAAATGGATTTCTGTCTGTCTGTCTGTCTGTCTGTCTGACCCTAATAGGCTCGGAGACTACTGAACCGATCGGCGTGAAAATTTGTATGCAGAGGTTTTTAGGGCCGGGGAAGGTTCTTAAGATAGTAAAAGGCCCCTCCCTTCTCTGAAAGGGGGGGGCTCCCATACAAATGAAAAACATATTTCTGCATAACTCGAGAACTGATCAAGCAAAGGAATCCAAATTTAGCATGCGGAAGTTTTTGGAGGCAAGAAATGTTCCTATGGTAGTTTGAGACCCCTCCCCTTTCTAAAAAGGGAGGCTCCCATACAAATGAAACAGAAGTTTCTGCATATCTCAATAACTAATCAAGCAAATGGAACCAAATTTGGCATGTGGGGTTTTCTGGTGGCGAAAAATGTTTCTATGGTGGTTTGAGACCCAAAACTCCCCTCTCCTAGAAGGGGTGCTGTCATACAAATGAAACAGAAATTTCTTCATAACTCTAGATCTAATAAAGCAAATGGAACCAAATTTGGCTTGCGGGGATTTTAAAGGCAATAAATGTTTCTACGGTGGTTCGAGACCCCTCCTCTCTCTCTCTCTGGTAGGGGGGGCGGGGCTCCCATACAAATGAAACACAAGTTTCTGCATAACTCAAAAACTAATCAAGTAAATGGAACCAAATTTTGCAGGTAGAGGTGTTTGAAGGCAAGAAATGTTTCTATGGTAACTCAAGACCCCTCCGCCTTCTGTAAGAGAGGGGCTCTCATACTAATGAAACACAAATTTGTGCATAACTCGAGAACTAAGCAAGCATATGGCACCAAATTTGGCATCTGGAGGTTTTTGGAGGAGAGAAATGTTTCTATGGAAGTTTGAGACTCCTCCACCATCTGGAAGGGGGAGGGAGGGGAGTTTCCCAACAAATCCAACACAAATTTCTGCATAACTCGAGAACTAATCAAGTAAATGGAACCACATTTGGCAGGTGGAGGTTTTTGAAGGCAAAAAATGGTTTTAAGTTGACTCAAGCCCCTCCCATCTCTGAAAGGAGGGCTCATATACAAATAAAACACACATTTCTGAATAACTCGAGAACTTATCAAGTTAATGGAACCCAATTTGGCATGTGGAGGTTTTCGAAGGCTATGATTCTATTGTGGTTTGAGACTACTCCGCTCACTGAAAGAGGGGTTTCTCATACAAATGAAACACGAATTTCTGCATAACTCGATAAAAATTACAGCAAATGGAACCAAATTTGGCATGTGGAGGTTTATGAGAGAAATAAATGTTTCTAATGAGGTTTGAGACCCCTCCGCCTTCTGGAAGGGGAGACTCCCATAAAAATGAGACATTATTTTTAGCATAACTCGAGAGCCAATGAAGCAAATGAAACCAGATTTGGCATGTTTAGGTTTTAGGAGGCCAGAAATGTTTCTATGGCAGTTCAATACTCCTCCCCATTTTGGAAAAAAACAAATAAACACAAATAAAAAGCAAATTTCTGCATAACTCGAGAACTAATCAAGTAAATGAAAACCTTTTTAGCAAATGGGGGTTTTTGGAGGCTAGATTTCTATATACATAAAAATGAATTTCTGTCTGTGTGTCTGTCAGACCCTTATAGACTCGAAAAGTTCTGAACCAACCAACGTGAAAATTTATATGAAGGGGTTTTTGGGGCTGGGAAGGTTCTTATGATTGTTTGAGACCCCTTCTCTCTCAGGAAGGTGCGCTCTCATACAAATGAGACACAAATTTCTTCATAACCCGAGAACTAATCAAGCAAATTTAATCAAATTTGGCATGTGGGGGGTTTTGAAGGCAAGAATGTTTCTATGGTTGTTCAAGACCCCTCCCCTTTCTGAAGAAGGGGGGGGGGGGGGGGGGGGCTTCAAACAAATGAAACTCAAATTTTTATTATAATCGATGAGCCCAATGCGATGGTTCGAGAACTAATCAAGCAAATGGAACAAAATTTGGCATGTGGGGAGTTTTGAAGGCAATGATTGTATGGTGGTTTGAGAAACCACCCCTCTCTGGAAGGGAAGGCTCCCATACAAATGAAACACAAATTTCTACCAAAAATGAAAATTGTCCAGGTTACTTAAACACAAAACGTGTATTTCTCGGGTAAGAAGCATGTTTTGATAGAAGTTTGAACCCCTGCTTATTCAAGAAAAAAAAATCATTTCGAAAAAAAACATAAACGTGCCAGTTATATTAAATTTTCCTTCATTTAGTTGAAAGCGTTGCAGCGCACGCACCGGGTTCAGCTAGTTTAAAAAAAAAAAAAATATTCTCCCCTTCCATAAAATATATAAACAAAAGAGACAGAAGAGAGAAAAACAAAAAAAAGAACAAAACCAAAACACCACCCCACCGGCACGGATATGTTCATTTTTTTGTAGTACAAAAAGCCCCCCGGGGGGACGCAACCCCACCCCACTTCCCGCCAAAAAACGGGGGGGGCCGCCCCCAACCACATCACCACGAAGATGAGGTGGGTGATTTTTTTGGTCTTTTCCCGGCGGGGGTTTTTTCACCCCACTATAGATCCGGGGGGTGGAAAGAAAAATTTCGATGACCCCAAAAAAAATTCTATCCAACCAACCCTTTAGTTGGCAACTTGATTTGATCGTTCCGAAAAGGACGGATTTTAGTTGATAACATGGTTCGCGATTGAAATTTTCTTCAGTCTTCTTGGGCAGCAGGACCAGGCTTCTAAATAGTACAGCCTTCTTGCTACAGCCAGTTTAAACTGCATCGACTGTCTCTGTGTGAACCGAACTATCGCTTGCTACCGTACGTTCGGTACCCAACCCGAGATGTATCGGCAACAGGGCACTCATATATGAAAAAAATGCTGTATTGGAACAGTCGGTGCTACGCCGGTTCTCCTGAAACCATCACGCTCGAAACGTTGTAAGCCGAATGGGATGTTAATTTTACATTTTATCATGTCTTCTGCTTCGCAAATTCTTTCGCTAGGACAGCCTTCCTTAAGCGACGACAGTTTTGGCTTACCCGAGTCGGCTGTCACGAGAAGGATCTCGTGAGGATGTCGGTTGCCCCTATGCTTTTGCTCATTTTCCATTACAGAGAGTTACCGTATTTTGCGGTTAGAAATTCAGCCAGTAATTCCTTACCGTTGTTTTTGTAAGATTGTTTTAAAGTAGGTAGATGGCCTTTGTGGTCACCATTCTTTCGGTACAAAATGAGCTACATAGAAAGGAGTTAGGGAGAAAAGATATTAGTAGGAAAACAGATTGTTACACGCGTATTATCAGGCCTATGTTTCGTTGCTCAAAAAATTCGCGCCCCAGTATTGCGAAAATTTCTCGCGCCGGTTTTGCGAAAGTTTCTCGCGCCGGTTTTGAGAAAACGCTTATAGAAGTCCCTGCTAGATGGAGTTGGCGATAATCAGGATTATTTCGTTTTGTACGTTAAACATATTGTGTTATATAGTGGGGAAATATATTTAGGAATATCATAAACTACTACTCAATTTTGCCGATTAATTACTTGCTCACTATTACCATGTCGCACGCAATGATATTCATAGCATCAACTTATGATGGGCATAAGCGACATCAATGTGAATAATATAAATAGTTGAAACATGTGAAAACAGTTTATGAAGACACCGTAATCAGTACACACAGTTTTGGTAAGCAAGAATTATTTCCTTATTTATTTTATGAAACCCCACTTTAGTGTTTAGAATTCTGCCACTGCGAAATAACTGGGAATACATGAATTATGAAGGAATGAAGTTGATTTACTAGTTGCGATTTATCGGTATTCCGTTTGTTCACCTTAATATAAAGTTGTTGAAAACTAGATTGCTAGTTGACGACACAAGAATGAAAGTTATTACTATTCACTATACCTACATTGGCAGCCCTAAGTTTGCGCCTTCAAAAATGAAGAAATAATCCATAAAAAATTGAAAGTCGTTCCATAAAATACGTAGTTATGATCCATAAGATTCTGTTAAAAACCCATAAACATTTTTTCAACATGTTGTGGAATTTTTATGGAGCAATTATAAAACTCTTTTAACTTATACCAGCGGCTGCATAGTCACGAAGAAAACGAATATATGTTTTGGCTCAGGAAGTGTAATGTGCAAGGTGTAATCTACAAGGTGTACTTCGTACCAAGGGGTTCTACAACAGTGAACCAATTTCAAATCATAGTTGCACATTGATTGTTGCTTATACCCAAAGGTCTGTGTATGTGACTGTTAATTAACGATTGTTAAATTATGTCATGTAAATTATAGACTGGTTGAAATACGTCCTTTCATTGTTTCAAATACATAACCAAGGATGGAGGTGATGAAAAATAAGGCAGCATTCAATTCAGCATAACGAGTTCAAGTCTGGGATTGAGCAATGTCAAATTTGGGTACTGTATAGTTTATAAAAAAGTTCTTTCAAACATATGGAGAAATATAAATACCACAAGTTAGGAATTACCTTTACTAATGACTGCTAAGAATAAACAATAAAAGCAAAAAAAAACATCCTTTCAAAGTTAACTCAAAACATTTTGGTGTATTAACAACGTTAGATAGAGTTCTTGAAAAAACTCATTTTGTAAACCATTGTTAGACCCGTAACGCTGGTAGATCACCTTTTCGTGGTGCGTTATGGAGTATCAAATCTACCATCGAGCCCTTGTCCGAATTAATTCAAACTAAGGAACATATTTGTTTTTTTTGTAGTCAAAGGAACATATCATAGTCTTTATTACATTTTATATCTTGTGAAAAGTGACAATACTCTGATTGATCCCCTGAGGATGAGCTTTGCATAAGGAAAACATGGTTAGTCTTCATTTACATGAATTCTCATTTTCTATTGATGTTCTATTGTTTGAATTGGTTATGACTAGGGTTCTGATGCATGGTCAGTATTGTTTACTTTTCAATGAATTTACCAATTGCTAAATAATGTCGATGTGTAATAAATACAAATGAGAATTGTTGAATAAACATATTTCTTCAAATGTTGTTAAGCAGGGGATGTTCAATAGATTCTCCCGTTTTGAGTAAACAAAGGTTGTAAAGCAGTTTTGATTCAAAATAAGATGACGGTTGATAAGCTCAACAGTGAATTTGTAGAAATGTTTTTACAAACTAAAATTGTTACTTAGGTCATCCACTACCACTAAACTTCCACCCGTTCCATTTTCATCCGCACGGATTACGATTCCCGCTCGTAAGACTTCCACCTGTGCGACTATTACTCGCACCATTTTCAGCACCATCGCACCATCTTTCAGCAGCACAAATTTCATTCGTCCCACTTCTATATGCACCACTTTCAATCTTCATAACGTCACCCAGATTGGTTTCACATAAATTTCCATTTCGGAATTGTTGTAAAAATCGTCGGAAAATAATAACCGTCCGAACACAATAAGGGAGCCCTGATCATATCGCACCAAGTTGACGGCTCTCTGATGAGACTACCGAATCCTATTTCCATGTTCCTCTGTCCAACCCATCCCCAAAAAATGTCACCTATTCTAACCTTGGGATACCCGCGAGTATATAGCCCAACTCCTACTAATCCTACATTATAAAAAAAAAAACAATGAATTATCGGCTCCGTACATCTAACCCAATTGAGCCTCCCAAATAAATGCACGAGTTAAAAAAATCGTTAGAAGTTGAATATACAGTACTGGAAAAAATAAAGTGCTCACCAAAACGAATAATCTTGAAGAGTGACACCCTTTACACATTCAGAGAAAACCTTGAGCTGTATTCGACATAATTCATCTTATTCTTCCGTTTTATCGTTTCGTGCAAAGAAAATAATAAAAATCTAGGACTGGAAATTTATATCTTAATTTTTATTGAACCTTTTCTGTTATCGACTGGAAAAAATAAAGTGCTCACAAGAGAAATTGTAAAGAAAACACAGTATATAAAGCTTTTAGTATTTAGTATGTCCACCTTTTGCCTGGATCACTGCTTGTAGACGTCGTGGCATGCTTTCGACGAGGTTGTGCAGATATGTTTCATCGATGTTCTGCCACGCTTCATTTAAAGCTTTGAAAAGCTTGGTTTTGTTCGTCACTTCGCCTTTATCCACCTGTCTATCCAAAATCGACCACAAATTTTCAATCGGGTTGAGGTCAGGTGATTGTGGTGGCCATTCCAACAGTTTAATGCGATTTGCTTTGAAGAATGCAGTTGACTTTCGTGCTGTGTGCTTTGGGTCATTGTCCTGCTGGAAAATGAAGCTTTCCTCAAGCCCCATTTTAAGAAGCGATTCCTCCAGATTTTCATTGATTATATCAATGTAACGATCAGCAGTCATGATACCTTCGATTTCTACGAGATTTCCAACGCTGGACCACGAGAAGCACCCCCAAACCATAATACTTCCGCCACCATGTTTTACAGTTTTCTGCACGTTCTGATCCAATAAGCGTTCTCCCGACTTTATCCAAACACGAGGGCGCTGTTTCTTGCCAAACAGTTCAAATTTGCTCTCATCAGACCATACCACTCGTTTCCAGAATTCTACGGGCTGTTCCGCATACTATTGAGCAAATTTCAATCGTTTGATTCTATTCACTTTTCTGATTAGAGGGCCTCGACTTGCATACTTGCTCTTCAATCCAGCTTCTTGCAGCCTGTAGCGAATAATTCTTTCGGATACCTTCAGATTCAAGTTCTCACGTATAGCACGGCTGGTTATTGATGAGCATCTTCTTGCTTCTCGTACGATTCTCGAATCTTCGCGTGGTGACGTAAGCCGCTTTCTCCCACGACCTGATTTGTCTGCCACACTTCCACATTGTTCGAATTTCTTCCATACCTTCCTTACACCAGAGTAGCTTAAAGCATACTTAGCAGCAATCTTCCGGAACGAGTCATGGTTCTGGTGGTCTCGAACGATGAGTTTACGGATTTTTAGGGGGATTTGCTTACTTTCCATCTTAAAACACGAATAACGAACAAGTAAAACGGGGAAAAATTGTTCTTGAATATACCGCGCATAAACAACAATAAGAGGATATGTCAATATCAGCGACTGGGAACGAACAAAACACCGTAAAATATTATAAGGTAAAAGTGAGCACTTTTTTTCTTCCAGTTCAAAAACAACTTAATTTAAGTAAAAAAAGTTTTTTTTGATTTCAAGAGAATAGCAATTTTTTTTCTACAAAAACTGAAAGATAACGCAAATAAAGTCAACTTTGCAGAAGAAAGCTAAATAATATAATCAAATTTGATGAAGTTATGAAGCAATGATATAATTATTTCCGGGTGAGCACTTTATTTCTTCCAGTACTGTAAACTAACTAACTCAGCAGCGATCACTTGACGACTGCAGAAAGCGAATCAATGATAAATTGGCACTAGCACAATACTCATAACCGAATCCGCTTCGGCATTGTACTGGCACAGGAACCACAGTAAAATATCAGTGGCGATGTCAACAATTTATTGGCAGTATTACGAAGTACATGTTGTATCTTTGCGAAATGTAACGAATGAACAATCGAGGCTGTCTTAGACCATAAAACAAAATACATCCACACGAACATGCGTAATGTGTACAGTCAAAGACGGCAACGTTGCATGTCTCATGACTGGTTTACTGTGGGCTGTCGTGGATAGCTCAATTGTGAGGCTGTCATAGGGTTCAGAAGACGACAGTCATCGTAATACTGTCGTGAGGCGATACATTTGGTATGCCTGAGCAGGACACCACTCTGTGAAATGGACACAACGGAGAAAAGTTTGTTCAGCTCCTCGTCGTTGCGGATGGCTAGCTGCAGGTGACGTGAATGATTCTTCTTAGTCTGGTCTTCTTGTGTTCACGGGCGGCGTTTTCTACCAACGTGCTCGCCGAACACGTCTGTCGCATGCGGATGCACAGCGAGAACTGATGATTGGTCGGGCGTCCCCACATGTTTGATAACACGGCACGGTAACTGTGGCAGTATGAACCAATCAGAGCGAGACGCAAACATGATGTCATTTTCGACCAATAGCTTTGTGCGTTTAGACATTTTTCTTGAAAGTACATTTTAATTAGATTAAACAAACTTTATGAATTAAGTTTGCAACAGAAATTCAGCTTTGATGTTCTACCTTGCAAATGAAATACTAATCGAAAAATCTCTGTGGGCCAGAGAGGAGATATTATCGTTCAAAGTCTCCAAACCCGCGTAACGCTTGCGATTTCAGACATTTTTGAACGGCGCCCCTATACAGGAATAGAAAAGAGAGACGTAAGTCCTACGTCAAAAAACATAAGAGGTAAAACAGGAAAATGAATACAATTTATAAATGAAAATAGATCATATTTTTATTTAGCTTCGCATTTTCAATCAAGCATTCTACAAGTTAAGCTCCCCATCAGTAGAACAATATCTCAACTGCCGTCATCTAGCTGTCATTTGCAAACGTTACCAATGAATGACATATTGTCGACATAGACGTCTTCTTTTGGTGGGGTTCAACATTAAATTAGCCGTATAGCGGGCCAAAACCTGCTTTTGAATAGCATTTAAGATGACTATAACGCTCATATGCATTATATCGCTTGTCGTTTGGACGCATATAGGAGTACTTACTTATGTAATGCTTATTGCTTACCTGGGTAGTATCGTAGTATCGTAGTAAAATCGATGACGTTGAGATGACTTTCACATTTTCCACACGATTGGCCAACAATAAGGGATTATGAAATTGTCGTCCTCTGACCCTAATCTTTAAAAAAATTCATAGCTATGCCATTTATTGCCCAAAATTGAACGACAGAAGATTTCACGCGCTGGTCAAATTACAGAACTTTGTCAAGAACCTTTTCGCCAACATACTTACCCACCACTCAGGGACAACTCCAGTCAAACGCAAAACGACCCACGATAATGAACTTTCGGATATCCAGCCTCTCAAAACACCAAAGGATTAAATTTTCATAAATAAATTATAGTTTTTATTTTTCGTAATTTGTTGATTTTTTCTTCTTGTCTCATATATCTTTTTAAAATTCTTCTCGATTTTTCTCATTTGCGATTTGTGTTTTTCTGTTTTATATAATTTAGCTCGAGCAGACGCTAGGATCGGGCCCGGCCGGTCGGTGAAGATTCCGAAAATCCTCACCAAACGGGAGGCCTTTCCTCGGCTCGCCTCGTGGTAATGACTTAGTGACTAAAATAATTACAATTCTCATCTTTGCGAGTGTGTCTGTCAGCCTGGGCTGCAGTTTTGTTTGTTTTTTTTTCGTTTTCAATATTTACACATGGAATATCAGCTCGGAAGATTTTATTTAACCTATTCCGAGCCGTAATAGCTGTTTGAATGTAATGCATTTTTGTGACTATTTAACAATTACTCTGCTGATCTTACTGGTTGCATCGTTAGATTTATTTCTTATGATAAACTTAATCGAAAGGAGCGAGTTCGTTTTGTTTTTTTTAAGTTAGTTATCTTCACCTTAATTTGTATCTTTGTCATGAGTAGTGTTGCAAGTTTTTGTGTTTTGTGTGTGTATTTTTGTTTTTTTTTTTGCGTTTGCTAGCATTTTGTTTAAGTCGTAATTCTGTTGCATTCTATATGTACATAATTTGATAATTGCTAGGAATTTTTAAATTTTAAAAATTTCTATATTTACATACATTACTCTTACTACGGCTAAATGTTTTCAACTGGTAGCTTTCCTTTTTCGGTTCGTTTTTCACTGCTCCTATCCCGCGTTTTGCATTCATTCAATGAGGTAATAAAAAACAACGCAACAAAATAGTTTTTTTTTTGTTTTTTCTTCTTTAATTTATCTTCTTTATGCTTATTTAAATGTTCTCTCAATAGGAAACCTAACCGTCCGCCAATATGGAGGAACTCATGTGTTTGTGTTGTCAAACATGGCAACTGCTCTCAGAACTGCACAGATTCGATTGGAGTCGGACGAAACCTAATTAAGGTGAAAATTTATTCACAAAGGTAATTTGTTCCAGGCTGTTGTTCTAATAATCAACTAATTTGTTTCGGGTAACGAGGTTCGTGACTTCACCTGAGCCAGCGTGGGGTGTGTGGATTGGAAATCATTTAAATCAATTCCGTTCTGGAGTGGTTGCACTAATTTATGGCTCGAGTTGCTTGTTTGTTTCATTGCTCTCTACATGGTTTCTAACTGGCAAATCTTCCAGCTCTGCTGCCTATGTGTTTAGAATTTCAACTTTATTTTCGATTGCTACGTGAGTGTAACGAAACTAACGTATTATGCTTAAGCGTACCAGTTCACCTCTTCTCACTTCACGATCGGGTGGATTTCAATTAAATTTCCATACAAAATCACTTAACATTCTCTCTGCGTCGAATTATTTTTTTTTTCTGTTTTGTTATTTTTTGACTCTTGGCACATACCAACACGAAAGACAGGATGACGCTCATTCTGCACTAAGCATTATCAATCGAAGTCGAAGTCGAAGTGTTCTATTCTGAGGCTGGGAAGAACAAGAAGTGCACAGGAAAAGGCAAATTGCTCCCCTCATTAATCGCATTTTTCTCGCTCGTATTTTCGTCGAGGACGTAAGGAAATCTTGAGTTATTTTGTTTTTGTTTTTGCCCATCGAAACAAAACTGTTCGCATTCAAAGTAGTTGAATCAAACGCACTAGGGTGGTCAGTGATTCTCAGAGCGTTCTAGCCCAGGCGTGAAAAATCAGATTACCTTCGTTTTATTTTCCTATCGTAAAGAAACCTTCACTATTTTATTGAGGATTTTCTGCCTCGCAGCGGAACAAAAGGAATTAAAAGCAAAAATGCTGAAATCTCTTTCAATCATCGAGCGTAATGGAAGATTGATTTTGAAGAGATTAGAATTAGTTCCCCGGCTGTGCGTCCGTTCTTCGTGTCGGTTGGCTCTCCCAAGAGCCGGGAGGGGGAAGAAGTTCTTCTTTTGTGACTAGAATTTCTGGTGTTTGAATGCCTCAGAACAACGTCATATTTCACTGCGTGGCTTTTTCGTCTTCGGTTTGCATCTCTTTCTTCCCAATTCCCTATTCAGCTTAAATGTTGTGAAGCATGGATGGGGGTGGAGGTTGCAGGAGGTGCATCATGGATTCCTCTTTATTTTCGTAAATCTGTTTCTCCCCGGAGCGTGTGTGTGTGTTTGTGCTGTTGTGAGTTGTGTTACATTTTTTCCGTTTGTCGTTTTTGTTTTGAATTTGTGTTGTTCTCTAAAGGCACTGCGTGGACTTTACAGGCGCTAAGACTGAGTGAACCCTCGTTTTGACCCTGCTGCGAGGCTATTTGGTGAGCCATGGGGGAGGGTGAAGTTGGACAGCGGGGCAAGAGAAACCTAGGGAACTGAGTGCGAGTGTGGGAGAGTTGTGCGAGAATTCCCGTGACTTCTAAACAAGCAAACGTCGAGGAACGGAAATTTGGATGCAATTTTTGCTTTTGGAAGTTTATCGAGTTGACAATGCGGTTGGTTCGTGCGTTGGTTGGGCTTAGCCGCCTTGGAGTGAGAGAATATGGAGTTAATGCTATCCAAATTTGATAGTATACTTTTGGAGTCAAAGTCGTAAATAATTTCCAAAGAAATTTTCATTTGAGTGTCTAGATCTGGATTTGAATTAGTCTTTCTTCTTCTTTTCCTGTATTATCGAGATGTTCAGCCTCGGACTGGTTCATCTCTCGTCGGGTAGTCACTCAAACACCTGTTTGGGTGTTTTTTTCGTAACTTGTCCGGGGTGAGATTTAAACTCGTGACTTTGGCGTGAATGGTATGGTATGTAGTGGTTCACCGGGGCCGCCCCCCAATTTGAATTAGTTTAATACTAATATGCATCAATTTAATGGTCTTGTTTTGCAGCAGCCCTCTTTAACTCATGCTTTAAGTATACTCACATATATCGTGTCAATTTTGCTTTTGAAGTGTTGAAATCGAAGGTTATCCTAAACAACGAAAGCTGTCTTAAATCGTAAACGAATGATGATATGTCACTTCCTGAATGTGAAGTTCTCGAAAAAATCGCAAGTTTTATTGAGAATTCATATTTTTATTTCGATCTGCCGAACGCTCATGCCAGATCGTTACAAACAAGTATTCTTGCTGCACTGCACTGCAGCATAGAAATTAGGCATGTAAAATTTCTTAGATAGATGCCTCCAAAAATTTAAAGTGGGATGTGAGTCGGACAAAATGCAACCTTCGTCAAATTTAAAAAGTACATCGCATGATTTTAGATCAATGAATTTGTTTTGCATAGCGATAGTTCTTAGCTGATTTTTCGAAGACCTTGCTTCAAATACTTATGGTATGATTCAAATCTTCGGGGGATTTCGAACGCGATTTGCATTATATTTGGAAAGTTTCGAAAGTTTGTTACTAGTATCCCATTATTGGAACACCTATGACCACCACAGAGTTTTAAAAAATTAATATTAACTTGAAGTTCCGGCTGTTTTCAATCGACATGAATTCCGAAAAAAAAAATCAGAATAATTATTGAAGATACCACCAAGGTAGGAAGTGATTGACAAAAAGAACAGTCACGTAATAGCCTACTAGTACGATTCCTTTAGCAGATCCGGCTGAAAAACTGTGTTTGTTTATCCCGTATCCAAGCAAAATTCGATTGCTTGCTTCAAACGGTTAAAAAAGCAGTGAACTAGATTCTTCCGTTGACATTGTCGGGGTTCTGCCAGATTGCACCAAGCGGCTTTTGTGTCATTCTGCACAACTGAACCCATACAATCCTCACAGAATATTTTTGCGATGCATTATGAAGATGGATCACTAAAATTGCTAATTGGTTACAAACTTCACAAACCACTGATGTGATTCATCTTGACATTGAAAAGCTCTGTTTGAATATGTCGGACAAAACTGATTATTTTCGAAAGGCACTTGGTGCGATTTGGCGGAACTCGACCACATAAGGTGAGCATATTGTGCCCGAATGTTTTCAGGGACCTTCAACGTTTAGAAAAATCGATCTAGAGAGAATTTCTAAATCGATGTGGATGCGTGTGTGGATTTTAAACGGTTGCTCAAATCATCGAGATAAGGAAAAACATCGAGATAAAAACCATCGAAAGACGAAAAGTTGACTGCAGTCCTAAGCATGTGAGTGGATAATTGATTTTGTTTTTCGAATTAAGGTCATTCACCAATTTGAAAGAGTTTTATTACTTGTATCAAAGCATTTTGAATAGTCGGAGAAATATGCCTTAATTTCAACAAACCACAAGATTTTTATCGAAAGATTTCGTATTTCAAAAGTTCTTAAAACGTTTTTGAAAGAATTTTTCTCAATTTTTTAGTAATTCGGATGAAAAAAGGTTTCACATTTCTCGTCAATTTTTTGCGTTGTCCAAATCATGACCCAAGTTTTCGTTTCTATCTTTTCTCAATTTCAATTCGTTCGTATCCTTTTTTGAATTTTAGTGATGTTCAATGAACTGTGGTCCTTTAAAAGTCGTTGCATGGGTTCCTGAGAGCTGTGTGCTGATTATCAAAATTGATGCAGCACATACAAAAAAAAATATCCGATATTCCTCGATTTTTTAGTCGTTTGGTTAAACTAATCGTAAATCAAGCGCAAATTCATCAGTTGGTAAGATGTCCCATTTTACTAAACAGTTTCAGTTCTCGGTGATCGGTTTCAATAAATGTTCAAACTCTAGGAAGTTATATCTAGGTCTAAAGAAACTGGTTGGTTGAAGAATGTTCACAAGGCATCTTGGAAATTTTAGACCTCTGATCAAAATTGGAGGTCATCCATTGAAAAATTCGTTTTCATTTCAAAGGATCTAGGGAAGTAAAAATATGGTTTTAAATGATATTCAGGAGCAAATTAATCTGTTAAACTAGCGGTAGCCACAAACAGCTCTTGAAAATGCTCAAAAGAAAAGTTGTAGAATATTATACTTCAATGGATGTGCATAGAAATTAAGGCAAGACCTTCCATGAATATGATAGGTAATTCCGTGTGAAAAAGTGTCAGATGAAGTCCTTAATCTCCAACATAACCTAACAAAAACATTCAAAGTTCACTAGAGAAAAATATCGAAACGATCTGGAAAAAAGATCAACACCCAGGTAACACATAATCGCGGTAACTTGATTGTGGCTCAATTGAGTCAGATTGAAGTTATTTTAACTGATTTGCAATAAGTGTGCTACTAGGGCATTTAGCTCTGCAGAATGTCAATGGTGCGACTATTAGATGACAAACAAAAGTAAAGGAAATTACAAGAATTTTTAGAAGAAAGAGGAAGAAAGGTAAAAATTTGATTTAAGCAGATTTCACAGCACGATTGGAAAATTTCTTCAATTTTTTCTTAATCTTCAGAATGTTTAAAACAGCTTTGAAGAAATTTTCTAATTTCGTCACTGAAAATGTTTTGGAAAACCACAACGTTTCCTGAATTTTGAAAGAATTTATCGAAGCTTCTCGGAGACTCATTATGGTGATCCTATTTAGCTTGAAATTGAAAGTTTTAGGATTTACCAAGCTCTCAAACCATTTTAGAAACTCACGAGTCTTCATTGAGAAAAATCAGTACGTGTTTTGCGGTAACCTAAAGCTCGATAGCTCGGCATTCAAGTTTGAAGTTTGTTAAAAAATAAATGTTTGAAATAACAACATCAGATACATCAGAGTCTGATATTTGAAAAATGATCAAAGCCACAATTTGACTCAAGGCAACAAAAACATGAAATATTTGCTCAGTTAGTCTAACACATTAAACTTGTAAAACGAATGTCTGACTGTTCTCAAACCTTCAGGAAGCATTTAAACTTTTTAAATCTTTTGATGTAAAAATTTACTGTTACTTCGCTGAAATTTACAATGTTGTAAGAACCGTTAAACAACGGCGTCAGCGGTTGGCTTTAACCCCCGCCAATCTGGTGTCAATTAGGCACCGTTTGGGTTTTCTGAGATGAAAACCCCTGATAGTGTCTTTTATCAGAAGGGAAGTAAAGCCGTAGCTTCCGGTCGATAGTTTGATGGATTTGCTAACTATTGAAGCCTCAACTTAACATTCAAAAGACTATCATACCTCTCGATTAGTTTTAAAACAGCCCTAGCAGCACACTTGTTTCTAACGAGTTATAGTAACTTCAATGAGAATCAATAAAGTCACAATCGAGTTGCTTTTCCCAATTATGACTGCTATGTGTTGCTTGGGAGAATATCCAATACTCAATCACAAATGGCTTTCTAGCTCGATTATCTTCTACGTGTTACAGAAAATTTCAATTAAGTTTTATGGCCTCATAGTTTTAGATATCAATATTTTTGCATTATAGGGTACGGGACGGGTTTTAAGCAGTTTATGCAGCACCTGGGACATTTGATGAAGCTGTATGTAATCTATAATTAGAACTGCCAATATTTAGGCGTTAATCCCTCTGCTCATTTATGATTTATCGGAAACATACGTTCAGCAACGAGCATTGGAGTCTGAAAATTTCATAGCCATGGAATACAGTTTCCAATTGCAGGGACTTTTTGAAAGCATGCGGATTGATTTCCGAACACGAAAATGTTTTCTTCAGCTCCTCAATCTGTACATAAACTAACAATATCGTATGAGTGGATTCCGTGCACGTGTGCGAAGGCGAAATAAAATAGGCCATCTCGAAAACAATCAACCAAAACATGTAGATTCCTACGATCACAAACTCGTCTACTAGCAGGTTATGAGACAGACGTACACGACCAAACTTTTAGTTTGTCATTGATCTTTAGATTGGCAATGTGTATTTCTTATTTCATTTACACTCACGCAAATGTTAGCCAAACCGAGTGTGACGACAAACGGGATGCTTCGTTTAAAAACAAACAAATGTAAGAGACAGCAGGCTTCACGTTACAACACCAGTGCGCTATATTCATGGTGAACAAAGAAGAGAGAAAACATGGGCTCTCTCAAAAGCAACAGTGATGCCTTAGCTGCCGCTCAACATCGAAGCATTATATATCGTTGAGTACTATTGGACAGCTCCAAAACATATATTTTTATTGCAAATGATAGTGCCAGATGATGGACAATATATTCATAAGCATAGATTAACCCCCAATGACTGGAAGAAACATGAAATAAATAGCGATTTCAGATTATCTAAATATGTAATAAATTTAACTCAATGTTCAACTTCACATTCTGGCAACGAGCCTAAATGTAAGAGAGAGAGCTGATGAAGACATGCCCTCCGGGTACACGCGATCAAATGCAAAATGCACAAACGCAAAATTTAAGCGAACTTCTTCAGCAGATAGGAAACCGATGGTTTTCTAGATGAAGTATTTTAAATCTTCAAAATGACAGTAATTAATTGGTAATCAATCATGATTTATTCATCAAATCATTAGCCTGATAGATAGAGCTTATGATCGTATCATTAAAAGTGAAATAATTTGGAAAATGTGGGAGTTTTAGACCTATTGCCAAGCAACTGATTAAAACAGTCACT
The DNA here is from genome assembly GCA_024533555.2 of Aedes koreicus. Classification (NCBI taxonomy): domain Eukaryota; kingdom Metazoa; phylum Arthropoda; class Insecta; order Diptera; family Culicidae; genus Aedes; species Aedes koreicus. Next base: position 13,883 of record JAHHFK020004938.1, on the reverse strand, counting down.
CCTGATTAAGCCGTTCCCTACCCTACTTCTTCTTCTTTTTTTGCATTTTGAGCTTTTTTCTTTCACAATCAACTTATTGCCTCTCAACAGTCATTAATAGAGAGATCTCAACACCAAGTGGCAAGTACAAACAAACCCCATGCCCAGGGTGTTGAGAAATTGTCTTTTCACGAAAAAACCCTAGACCAGACAGGGAATCTAACCTAGTCAGCTCCCACAAGGTATTGCTTCGTAGCTGCATCTTTACCGTTTGAGCAAAGGGAGGATCCTAAACCTCGCTTCACGTTGTCTCTTGTAGTGAAAAAAAAATTGAAGGGAAAGAATGAGACGAACTTTTTTTTTCGCCTCAGAAAAATCCCACGGACCTCGACTGGGATTGAACCCAGATCCACTGGGGTGCCAAGTAGCAGTCACGCCTACGACTACACCGCCGGCGCCCGAAAAAATTGCCATTGGATTTGTTATTTAGAACCGTAGTAAAGTAAATTTTAGTATTTTCGCTAAATTGATCCGAAGAAGATCAATTGTTGCTTTAAACTTATTTGTATCCAAAAACTAACATATCTAACACAAGTCTTGGGAATACTTTCAAGCAAACACACAAAAGTTAACCAATGCACTTCTAGGGGTTTTATTCATTAGGGCAAATCTACAATTGAGAGACTCTCTCTTGCCTCGTTCTCTTTTATTTATTACAGCGTCATTATAAAAGTATGGATTGATTTTTTTTACACGGATCGCAAGATAAGAGTGCTGGCTGGCATATTGGGCAAACAACCAAACGAAAAATGTGAAAATGATTTAACTATTGGTGAAAGAGAAAGTAAACAGAGAGATTCTCTCAATTGTAGATTTGCCCTAATGAAAAAAAAAAAAACCTACACAGAGAAACCAAACTATCCAAAATTAAGTCATTTTCACTCATCTTGACAGCAGAGTAAAACCAATCATAATTGAGTTATTTACAGAGTATCCAGTATTTTGAGTATTTCCAAAAGACTCAATGCCGAGTGAAATTAACTGTTTGTTAAAAACGAATCGACTGTAAAAATAATCCAACACTGAGTTTTATATTTTGAAAATATTATTCGAAAATGTGCTTTTGTGATTTTTCTTTCACTAAATTGAATAAAAGAACACAATAAATTCAAATAAAACAAAATGTATTTGATTTACTGGTACAATCTCGGTTACATCAAATCTACTGAAAGTTCATGTTGAAACGAGTACTTTTCGTTTGTCAAGAAAGGTTTTACTTGGGACTCTAAACGTTGACTCCAAAGAATGATCGAGGAAAGTCCTGAAAGAAATTTATGGACCTTCTTAACACATCTCATCGACGTTCCGTAATCATCTCTGCATTGGAAGATCTTCAAAGTGATAAGAATTGAACAAAGCAATCGAATAAGTGAAATAATTACACTTACCGGTTAATTTTTTGTAGCATACCGAGTCCAAAATTTTCATTAATTGCTCCATATCACTAAGGAAGCGTTAAATTTTAAACCGGATACTAACACGTTACGCAAAAAAAAACAAATTTGCTTTCGCCTAACAGCACCCCGATATTGATTAAATTCCAAAATTCAGCCAGAAGGAAAGGACAACCCAAAATTATTTCAAGTTTTGTTATTCAGTTACGCTGTTTTTATAACAGAGATTGATAGAATTTAGATCGCGGATGTAGTTAAAATAACAGAAATTGTAACAAAAATTCCTCAAGAGGTAACAAAATTATAGCAAACTATGAAATAAATATAACATGAACATAACAAACTTTGTAACAGTGTTGTTACTATATAGCAAAATCATATCAGCTATTGTAAGAATTAATCTATTTCTTTTCGCAGATTGTGCTTCCCAGGACATTATATCTCAATATGTTATAAGTATGTTATATAATTATCCAGATGAAAACGTCTTTAACAAATTTATATCATAATAAGTTAGTCGTAACAAGGTTTGTTATTATTATGTTATTTTTATGTTATACCCTTTTGGTCGGGCCGATATTGATTAAATAGCGTTCCAAAATTTTCAGCCAAAGCAAAGTGACAGCCCAACACTCCGATTTGGATAGTTTTGCGAAAGGCGCCTCGCACTTATACTGAAAACTTACTACTTTTACAATACCTTGCTCTGAGTATAATTGACATTTTCAATATAACTTCAAGATTGAGTTAAAACTACCTACCAGTGAGAACAAAATTATATCCATAATAGTAGTCCTATCAGAGAACTTAGTTTTGAGTACTTTCACACTTGATTTTGGATGGTTTGGTTTCTCCGTGTGAACTTGGCACGCTTATGTATACTCCTACTGAACTGTCAAACCCGAATTGCGCAGTAGTTTCCATTGAAAATGTAGTACAGGCTGGATTTACGTGCACAAGTCGCCAATTTTTTCGGAAGGCTCAGTACAATTGAAATTCTAAGCTCCTTCATTCGGCCTATGTATCCAAAATGTCATAAATCCAGCGATAATCGGAAAATTTATGTTGGCATCGTGATGATCGATTTATTTTGAAGCAATTGAGACATTATTCATCAATTTATAGTTATGTACTTGAGTGATGTTTTCGATTTACTTAACTTTCTTGCCAACATGGTTTCATTGGCTAAGCTGAACAAATTATCTTCATGATCTTCAAATGACCTAAATTAGGCAAAATAGTAATAGTTATACATACTAGATGTAGAGAAAATAGTCACATGTTATAAATTAACCATTCACATAGAAACATGAACAATGATTTCACAAAAAAAACGTAAATCCAATTTTAGGGACACATTTTGTTCTATGTTCCCAACTATGGCCTAGTGTAGTTATTACAAACTAAAATGATTATATTGATAAAGTTTTTCAATAGAAATGTGTGAGTTTGTTGTTCTCAATTTTTGGCTTATCCAAACCAAAACCTTGGTAACAAAATCTATATAGTAGGAATTTTAATGTTTTGAAATGGATTGGCCGATTGATCCTATGTAAAAATCGATTAAGTTTATTTTATTTTTTTTTTTTTTTTTTAATTTTTTTATTTTTATAAATATACTTTCTATCGCCAATACAAAAAAAAAAAAAAAAAACAACAAGAATACACTTTTATACCAATACAAAAATATCAAACAAAACGACACCCCCGCCCCCCCCCCCCCCCCCACCCTACTACACCCCACCCCCCCCTCCCCCCAAAAAAAAAATTCTTTATTATAATTTCTTAATTTTAAACTTTTTCTTAAAGAAGACAAAAAATTTTTTTATAAAAATAAAAAAAAATAAAAAAAAAAAATAAAAAACATTTTTTCAAAAAAACAAAAATAAATTAATTAAAATTAAAATTCCAATCCACCTATTAAACTTAGGCAAAGGAAAGATACCCTATCAAAATCAATTATTTATCGTTTTTTGAAGGATTGTAGAGGTGGTAAAGAACCGGAAAATGACAATAAATGCACAGCAAAATTGAGAGTTAGAACAACTGAACAACTGTCGTCAACTGCAGAAAACAAGATTGGTGAATCAACACGCAAATTAGCACGAAGATTTTTAGGTTACGAACATGACAATCCATCGGATTTTGAAAATAAAACAAAAGAAAGAAACAACGTAATCTACCGAAAATGCCAGCGTGTATCAAAATGCTCTCGTGAACTTCGCCGTGAACATTTTGCGAATGAAAAGTGCATCATTCTGGATGATGAGTCGTACATCACGTTTTCACACCATGAATTGAGTGGCAACGACGGCTTTTATGCTGCCAACATTAAAACAACACCAGATACTTTTAAATATGCAGATAGGAATGTGACCCAGAGGTGTTGGTGTGTAAAAAAGAGCAACAATTGGTTGATCGAATCAAGCGAAAGATAAAAGAATTCGACATAAAAAAACTATGTACAACCTGATTCAACATGTTCGCCGCAAATTGCGGAAAATCAAAGTTAATGGTCCATTGAGTGTGCTGTAAATGTACTTTTCAACAGTTTATAAATAGAATCAAACACCCTGAAGAATTTTTCTCAGGACTTATGTTACATATGTTAGTGTACGTCAATTTATCACATGTCTGATGAGCCAGTTTTGAAAATTCACGAATTGAAGATAAAAAATTGTGACAGACTTTTCAAATCACTTTCGATCCTCTACCATTTCGAATTGTTCACCACTTCGAATTTTCTACCAAATTAATAACAGTGATTATGAAAATGAAATGCTTACTGATGTGTTCTGTAGTGCAGCAAACAAGTCAATCTGGTGGAGAGAGAATTCATCATATTTCACCTGAGAGTAACCAATTTACGCAAATATGTTTGAACAGTTTTCATAAACCCAAAATAGCAATTTCTTCAACCAATAACATCAAAATGGGCAATGCATACTGAATTAACCAATACAACAGCAATCCAATAATCAGCGTCTCCGTTTGTCCTGGTCATAATCATCGATTGAGTTTTTAGAATCCATTTAATCAGTTTATTGAATTGTTGATAAATTTTCCCAGTAGGAAAAATAATCTTGCCAGTATCACAGGAAATCTCTTGAAGAAAGTGACTATTCTCAGTCATGGCTGGCAAATGTCATTTTCAATGAAAAATGACCAACGATTTTCACCGACCGACGTCTGAAAATCTCATCGGTCGAGAAAACGATGACGAAGATTTTCTTCGAAATCTCATCGATTTTTTCGTCATGACAGTACGTGACAGTGTTTTTGTCATCGTAATTACAAGCGCATTTATTGATATAATTGTAAGTTTCATCATAAAACTTCAAATAAAATTTCCACTGTATCGATAACATATTATTGCTTGGCTGATTTCAAGTAAATTAATTAGAAATTTGTTAAACAAAATCGTATGAGAAAAATCTAATGACTGCATGATGGTGTGAGATTGACAAGAAAGCTCATGATAGTTCATTTCTTCTCGTGACAGTGAGATGGCCAATTTTTTCGTCGTCACATGATGGCCGTGAGATTTACCAGCTCTGTTCTCAGCAACTCTTCTGAATTAAGAGACATTCAAAATGGTTTCGTAGAACTAAATCGCCACATTGTTTATTGTAGAAAAATGGATTCGCGCTGCTGGGAATTTGAATCAAACTTTTTTGTCATGAAAATTGTCCCGAAAAGAAATCAATGCATCCTTTCAATAGATTTTCAGGGCTTGACATCCATACTTCTCACGCCAGAGTCATAAGTTCGAATCTCACCCTAGGATAGGTTACGATAAATACCCCACAACGACGGGAGATGAACCAGTCTGAGGATAACAATTTCGATTATCAAAAGAGTATCACAAATGAATTATTTTTCAAGACTCAAAATAAAAACCGGCAGTTCATTCTTCCTAGTACTGCCGCATTAACGCACTTCAAGGGCTACCAAATCAAAGGAGGCTTCAAATGTCCGTCAAAATAATAATTTTCCAACTAATCGAGATAAAACTTCGCCTACTTATTCCGAATGCCTCGGAAGCCGAAAGCCCCCACTGAACACACCAAGCCCAACCAAAGACGATCCAACCCGCCGCATGCATTCCAGTAGAGAGCTTTAGTCTATAGAGATATTGCGTTTAAAAACCGACCGATGACATATAGGATAAGATTGCGTCTGTGTTTGTGTATGTGTGAGTGTGAGTGAATGTGAAACTGCCTATTTCCTATCGAATATAAACTTTGCATAATCTGTGAGTTGACTGTTTACAGTGCGCGCGTGGTGCAGGATATTTCTTCTTCTTCTTCTTCTTAAATCTGTTGGCTCCTCCTTCATCCGCTCGTCGCATTCAACGATAAAAATAATTAACTAACCTGTATTTAAGTAATCGTTATGCCCACATGGCCTGTGGCAGTCTTCTATCATTGAAATTGTTCTTATCGTGCCCAAGCGTGTTGGGCTTATCACCTTTGCTACTACTGCTACTGTCATTGCAACCGCCAACGACGCCACCGCCCACGCAATTGTTCGGCTTCCTACTGCTATTGTTGTAACTACTATTACTATTCAAATTATTCGAAGCACTGGTATTGTTGTAGCCGCCGATGGGTTCGGCCTTGCCCATAAAGGTCGTCGACAGGATGTTCGGGGCTCCCCCGTTGGGGATGGGTGGCGAATGTGAACATTCGCTCGATCCCCGCGACGACGTCGAGTACTTGCTGCTGGAGGTGCACTCGAACGTTTCCCCTGCGATCCTCTCGCAGCTGGTGTTGTACGTCTCGTGCGTCGTGTCCAGCAGACAGTTGGAAGGAACCGCATACTCGTGCTGTCTCTCCGCTGTCACCTTCCGGCTGAAATCGTTCAGCCGCCTCTCGTGCTGCGTAGTGTTATATTTACAATTACTAACCGTATCATAATTATCACAGTTTCTCGGGCAGTTGCCTCCAATGGTGGCATAGCTGTGACTCTCGAGCCGCCCATGGCCCGGAGCCGGAAGCGTACCACCACGCCCTAATGCTGCTGCTGCTGCTCCTCCCAAACCTCCTCGCCCAGTAGTGGCGGTGTTGTATTCGTTGGCCGTGGCGTAGATGTTGATCGCCGACCGCTTGTTCAGGCAGTTGCTTTTCTTTACGTGCGGAAGTGCAATCCTAAGCTTCTGCCAGAACTTTTTATCGTCCCACTCGATGCAGGTGTTTGTCCTCAGGTAGAGCCTCATGTCAGCATCCAAATCCCGCTGCGGAAGATCTCCGTACAGAATGATAATAAGCTTTCGGCGCCTCTTAAGCACTTCGTGGATGGCGCCTTTGAACTCGAATCGGGTCCATTCGTTGTAAAGGAAGTTCTTCGATAGGACTAGAATGGCACGCTTTGAACTTTCCACCGCTTCTATGATAGTGTCGGCGATGTAGGTATTGATGTTGAAATCTCGATAGTGCAAGCACAAACGGAAGCCAATGTCATTTTCCAGCGTTGAAGCAAGGATCTGATTAACAAAGTGCTCATCCTGAATGGAATTGATGATGTACGCATCATACAGCCGATCCTTATCGAACTCGTTGACGAACGTTCCGGACTTGTGGCACAACGATCCGAAACAGCTGCTGTGTGCCCAAACCTTCAGCTCTTTGCGATAGCAGAACATTCCAAATATCAACCCGAAAAATCCAACGAAAGCACAAGTAGCCACCAACAGCAACGGCAGCATGTCCTCAATTTCCTGTGTGTGGACAATCGAACTCATGCCCTCCCCTCGGAACGTACACTTGGTTCCATCCTTCTCCTTCAGAATACTCGTTAGGTTATTATAGATGCAGCTGATTTCACCCGAATCGATCACCTTCTCCACATTGGACTGCAAATAGATTCTCAGCTTATTCAGGAAACTGCAGTCACAGGTCCACATATTGTTCGCCAGCGAAATCTCCACCAAATACGGATTCGATGCCAACTGCCACACCTCGAAGCTCGAAATCCGATTTCCATTCAACCGCAGCACTTCCAATTTTCTCAACTCCGAAAACGTATGATCTTCTATGTACGAAATCTTGTTCCCCTCCAGGTACAATTCCCTCAAACTCTCCAGCGCACTAAACTCATTCCCATACAACTTCTGAATATTATTATGTTCCAAATGCAGAACCACCATTCTTCTCAGTCCAATAAACGTCGTGTTGTAAATTATCTCGATATTGGAATGATTCGCGTAAAGCACTTTCAGATTCTTCCTCCCGATAAAGCTGTGCCCGGATAGTTCCACCAAATTGTTCCCATCCAGGTACACCTCGGTCGTATCCATCGGAATATTGTTCGGAATGTCGGTGTAACCCGCGGCCGAGCAGTCCACCACATTCGTCGACCAGCTGTTATCGTGATAGCACTGACACTTGTTCGGGCAAGTCATTTCACAATCACACGCGTCAAACTCACAACAATGGCACAGGGCAAAGCAGTGCGTATTGTAGCTGCACAAAAAATGCTTCGGTTCGGCCTCGATCAACGGAATGAACGCCCGCTCCCGATTGTACATCAACTTGCAGTACACCGTTTCGATGTCGTTAATCGTGGGATACTGCCGCGAGGTCACGTGGTTAATCTTCTGCAGCCAATCAATGTTGCAATCACACACAAACGGATTTCCTCCGATGTAAAACTCTGGAAGCTGCTTATCGTCCGGCACCGGTTGCAACCGAAGGGCCTTGATGTCCAATCCGGTCAACTGATTGGCATATAAATCCACCCGGGTGAGGTTCGTTTTGTGGATGAAACAGTGCGGCTCCACGTGCGTAATCTGATTATCGTTCAGAAACAAAAACTCGATACTGTTCGGAATGGAAGAAGGGGTAACTTTCGTAATCCGATTGAAGCTGGCATCGAGGGTCTGCAGGGACAGTTGATTATCCATCCCGTTACGATTGCCTAGCTCAGTGAGGTCGTTTTTGTGCAGATCCAGCCACTGCAGGTGGGTCGGGATTTGCGAGTAGTCAAAGTGCTCCAAACGGTTGCTGGATATGTTGAGCCACACTAGGTTTGGCATTTTGGTGAAAAGGCCTTCAATGTCGGTCAGCATGTTTCCGTCCAAGCGGATGGCTTGAACGTTGAAGGGCGGTTCAAATGCACCTGATTCTATGTTTTTGATTTTGTTTCGAGCCAGATTTAGGATTTGCAGGCTGGGTAGGTCTTTGAACGCTTTGCGGGTGATGTTTTCGATTTGGTTGCTTATCAGGCGTAGACCGTAGAGGTTGTTCATTCCACGGAAGCCGGGCTCTTCGATGACGGTGATGGAGTTCTCACCCAGATCAACGGTTCGGAGGAGGCGCATATCTTTGAGGGCCAACGGAACTTGAGTGAGTTCGTTGCCATTCAGGTTGAGGTCTTCCAGGGAGCTACAATTGCGGAAAGCTTCCGGGTGGACGCCAGTCATGACGTTGTTGTCCAAAGACAGGAGCGATAGGGCATACAGCCCATTCAGGGAGTAGGCGTCAAGATATTTGATTTTGTTGTGCGATAGCAGCAACGTGTGGAGGTTGTTCATGGGTGAGAAAGTATCAGCGGCGATGATTTCCAACTGATTGTGTCGTAGGTTCAGGATCTGCAGAGTGTACAAATCCGAAAATATCTCCGATTCCAGCTTGGTGATTTTGTTGTTCGAAAGATTCAACAGAACGAGTCGAATTAATCCGGAGAATGTTTCCCGATTGACCCAAGCCGAGGTCAGTTGGTTCATGGATAAATCCAGTGCTTGTAGTTGTTCAAGTTTGGAGAACAAACCCGGGGCCAGTACACTGATGGAATTGTTTTGTAGGTAAATTTCCTGAATCGATGTGGCCGGATCTTTGAACAAATCCGTTGGTAGGGCAACGATTTTATTCGAACTAAGATCCAAAATTTGCAACTCTTTCAAACCATTTAGAGCTTTATCGCCAACCATGGAAATCTCATTGTCGTGAATTTTGAGAAGTTTCAACCGTTTCAGCATTCCAAATCCACTGGCCGGTAGCAGGACGAAGTGATTCTTCGATACATCCAAATCTTCCAGATCCAAGTTGCAACTGACATTGGTACTGTTTGCAGTCTCATCCTTAACCTGTGGTTTCTCTCGAAAGCCCAAATCATTCACATCCTGCAGGCGGTTAGAGCTGATATTCAATGACCTCAACCCGTTAAGCGAGCAGAACAAATGATCCGGCAACGACCAAATGTTGTTGGTGCTCAAATCCAGCATTTCCAAATTTTTCGAATGAACAAACACCTCCGGTTCGATCTCCAGATTCAGCTCCAGCCAGTTTATGTTGTGTGACCGAAGGGTGAAATTCCTCAAATCACTTAGCCCCGACAACACGTCATTACCAAACTTGCCAATCTTGCAGTGCTCCAACGAGAGACTTTTCAGCCTTATCAGATGGGCAAACGATTTCGGCTGCAGTTTGCTTCGTGCCATTATTGCATCGTTACAAATCACCGTCAGTGAAGCCGTGTGCTCCGAAGGTATCACACTAAAGTTCGTATTATCAAATTCACTGTTCACAGTTCTTAGATTACACACTAGGTCCACTTCGTCGTCGGGCGTAACACGGTACTTGCAGTCATCCGGAGCATCGTACCGCAGATTGGATTCGACCGGACTGCTCGGGTAGTAGCGTGCCTCAGCTGAGTCATACTGCAGGCTATAGTTGACCTGCACCGAGAGCAGTAGCACCAGCAGCAGGGCTGGCAATGCCACCAGCTCGCTTTTTCGCGTAATTAGACTCATTTTTCCCTTTCGTCTACTTCTTCACGTTCCGTCACTTTTTTTTCTGCTCGGAAATTGAACCACTTCTTCGCTTTTTTTCTATCGGTCGCTGCAATCATTTAAGATAAATTCACTTCATTTTTCAGGCGACTCTTGAGAAAACTTTTTCCTCCTTCTTCTCTGTGCCAAAACACAAACTCCCGAGAACAAATTAAACATTAAAGAACTAGAGCACGATACGAGCAGCGAACGTCAAAGGCTCCGTTATGTCATGCAATTTCTCATCTTCGCCAATGTTTCGTGTTTTGTTGCTATCTTCACTTGCCACTTTAGACACTTGTTTAATCTGCCGCGATTCTTCTTCGGTATCCACCAGTTCTTAAATTCTCACGTCACTTGGTTCATATAGGATCCTTGTCTACACTGACTCCAGTCTCTCACATAAAGCATAAATTGCTCGTCACAGTAAATCGCGAATATCGTTCACTCGCATGCACGAATCATAAGCGAGCATCTTTCGTCACGAGCGTCTAAAGTTGTACTAAACTCTTCGCCATCGGAGGCCACTTGTATATATGAGCTGGGCTAATCGTACCGTCTCTCCACACTGCCGAAGCCAAACACGAACTTCGCCCGCTCGTATGCGTGCGGCCCGAACTATGCCGAACACGACAGGATACTGTCCGTACGAGCACAAAAGTCTACACACTTTCACTGGTAGTGGTGTCGCTTCATGCGGTCGTCGGTGTTTGTTGCATCGTTTCGGTGTTTTTCAACACACTTCGTTCAATCGTTCGTTCGCGGGGTTTCCGAAAACTTCACTTTATTATTCCACTATGATTCCTTCACCACTGCCGCAAAACTACACTTAATTTTCATTTATGCTGATATAGTTCTACAGCGTTTTTCATGCTTCAGCTCGCCATCAGCGTCCAAAGCGAATTCGAAATTAAAACTCTCCGCCATGCATGCTCCTTCACTTTCTCTCTCTCTCTCGCTCTCGTCCCGTTCGGTTTCAGTTCTTCATTGTGTTTCTTTTTTCGCTTCAGTTTTCACCCGAAAAACGTTTAATCCTGCGATGGTTTCTCTCCCTTTTTTCACTTGCCCTTCTCCGGAGGACACAACCACCGCGTTTTGTTTCGAAAAAGAAAAAAAAAATACTGCATCGATGAGAATCCTGCTGGTACTGCTGCTGCTGCTACTTCTGGTGTTACTCCTGGCCAGGGGGTCCTCTCGGCTGTCGACTTTAATTACTGCACACACGACTGCAACTCTGCAAAAAAAAAAAACGTCGGGAGAAAGAGAAGAAAAGTTTTTTTTTAAATTTATGTTCACAATCATTGTAAATTGCTGCTGCTGCTTCGGCTAAGAGATCATAATGAAAAGCAGGGATTTGAGTTTAATTATGCAAGGAAACAGAAATCGAACTGTGGCGGGTAAAGTTTGTGCGTCGTTCCACAGGGAAAGTGAACGGTGGAGAAGACGATGGTTGAACTTTTGAAAATAAAAGTCAGTGAGGATTAGCAGAACCAAAGGATGATAAGGTTCGGGGGAGTTCGAAGCTCGAGGAAAGCCCAAATCTAGTCAGTCAATATTGATTTCGGCGGGAGATTTTCCGGTGATGGGGCCTTTTTCGAGTGGGTGCAGGATGATGCAAATGGAAAATGGGATTATTGAGCGAATTTGCGTTGGCGGGGATTTTGAAAAGAGTCTATTGGTATTCCCGGGTTGGGATATTTATCCTTTAATTTCGTCGCGTTCTTCCTATTCTATCTTTATTTAGGAGACTTTCAGCCAGAAGCTAGTTTAAATGTATTTTTTAAGTTTTGAAGGATTTAGTTCAAGGGAGTTGAATAAATTCGGGAATCAATAACGCGACAAACATTAACACAGTGAAACAGTTTCTTGACTCAGTTCAAATTGCGAACAGCGAATTTAAGACTCAGTTTTGGAAAATCTAGAGGTGCTCACAGAACTAAGTGAACGAAAACAAATGAACACTCAAGTACACCTATGGTCAGCCTAAACATATTACATCGAGTTTTATTTTCACAAATTACTGAGAAGTAATCCTCCGGAGACATAGGATACGTTACACTAAACACGATGCATTTGAAAAGCGTGCAACTAAATCTTTGAAATGACGTAGTCTAGAAATTTCGTGACAGATTTGATCTTGCGGTTTTAGTTCGAAATCAACTGAAATTGTGATCATTAAATGAAATTTTGTTTTGTGAAGTAAACACGAATCTAAATTGGCAAAAGGTAAATGCACCCTTCTTTTTGGGGAAATGCTCCTTAAACTTTGGAAAAATGCTCCTTAGATGCGTTTGCCCGATATAATGCAATCGGAGGTATTAACCTTCTGGTTAGCGCTTGCCGGGTGTTTTGACGGGTCTTCAGTTTCTTCAAGATTGTATAGTTTTGACGGGTTTTAAGTTTCGGAATTTAAGAGTCGTCAAAACGAAATTGAGACCCGTCAAAACGAAACTAAGACTCGTCGAAATGAAATTAAGACTCGTCAAAATGAAATTTAAACCCGTCAAAACTACCTTAAAGATTGCGGAGTGAAGCTCCGTTATACAATCTTGAAGAAACTTAAGACCCGTCAAAACAACCGGCAAGCGCTAACCAGAAGGTAAATACCTCCGATTGCATTATACCGGGCAAACGCATCGAAGGAGCATTTTTCCAAAGTTTAAGGAGCATTTCTCCAAAAACTAAACATATTTTTTTCACTGCTGGAAGTGATTTTAACTGCATAATTGTTCTTAAAAATATTGTTCCATACATTTATAAAACAAGAACAGGACAAGGTCTTATGGGTAGTTCTAAATACTGTTGAAATGATTTGCACAACGCCTTCTTCTTCCTCATAAAGATCAATTTGTTGTACAAGATTGTGGTTTCACTGCCAACGGGAAGAATATCATAGATACTCAGAGCTTACTTTTCAACAAGCGGAGTTGGCTTATTAAAATGCTACAAACCTAACACGCCAAGGACTAGTGTTCAAATCCCACGCTTGGCGTTGTTTATATTTTTGTAAGAGAACGATTTTTTTTCCATTTTATGTTTTATTAGGCTTGAGTTTTTGCGCTTTTACGTAATCTTAAAGTATGAAATAGAGTATTATACACTTATATTGATTACCTCAATTACCTCAAGGACACTCGGTTTTCTATTCAAGGTTACGAAGAACTTCAACGACATTTACTGCCTAAAATCGCTCTATTATTCTCTCATTCGTCCGTACTGTTCAGCGGTCTGGAGTCCATGCTATGATAATGGCGCCGAGCGATTCGAATCTATTCAACGCCGTTTTCTTCGGTTCGCACTTCGTAGACTTCCTTAAAGCGACCCTTTTCGTCTTCCTAGCTACGAAAGTCGGTGTCAGTTGGTCGACATGGAGCCTCTGCGGGTCCGTAGAGATGTCTGTAGAGCTTTAACTGTTGCAGATGTACTACAAGGAAGAATCGACTGCGGAAGGATCCTTCAACAAATTAGCATCAACGTCCAACCAAGGCCAATGCGTCACAACTCCATGCTCAGGCTTTCTTTTTTGCCGCACCAACTATGGGTTGAATGGCGCTATTCACGGGTTGCAGCGAACCTTCAATAGGGTGGCGTCCATTTTGGATTTCCATCTGACGCGGAACGCACTTCGTCGGAGATTTTCTACCGTTTTTAGAACAATTGACGCACGTAGTTAAGATAGT